>JSYX01000212.1:0-53264 GCA_000787465.1 Thermomucor indicae-seudaticae
TCCATCCGGGTAAGCAGTAAAATGATCACGATCAAAGTTCATGCTGTAATGCAAAAGTGCGGCAGTTATCCTTAGACAGATCAAAAGAATGGCGCGTACCGACCTTGCCTTCTGTGAAAGAGCTTGAGAGGATGACTCGTACCACGACAATGTTTTCGCTTATCTCTTTCGTCTAATGGAATGTAAATAATAAGCAGTTCATCTCTTTAGAACATCGAGAAGAGGATGCCAGACTTTCCAGTGTAAAAGAATTGTCCCGTAAACAGAAAGTATCAGGATACCTTACCGACGCTTTCATTGCCATTGTACTGCGTCAGTGACCAGATGGATGTCGAATATTAAACGCAATGCCGTCCGCGCTGATGCCCTGTGACGTTTTGCGTCGTTTACATGCATGCATACTGCTGACTTCTTTTATACATATGAGCGGAGCTTATACGAGACAACGTGGAATATAGGCTATCCATCGTCTCTCACACATCATTGACCGCATTGCTAGAGCATAGCAATCATCTAACACTCCTTCGCAGATCATTCTACAGGAAACGATGGTGCAACATCAGAGCTCTTTGAGCAGGCAACAACCAATCAGAAGTAAATAGCGTTATTCCTTGTAAAGACAATTTTTCAACCCTTGGCGAGTGTACTAACAATACTGGGCACTCTGATGACGTGCTTGCAGTGGTGAAGGCGAAAGATGGTTACTTTGATAAAATTATGCCTGAGCTGGAAGGTATTTGCAGCCGGGCTAAGATCCATGATGACGCTTCCTTGGGCTAAGATAGCTGACGTCGTCTGGGTTAGGTGGCCTTTTCGATGCGGTGCTTTGCGGGACATTTCCGCCAGGAAAACAAGATGCTCCACACGCATGTGAAGATTGCTATTTTACTCTCGATAAGAATTTCTCACAAACACGCATTCGCAAGAAGGTCACATCCAGTAACGTATGAGCTTCCGAGCTTGAAAAAGGAAGGGGGACGTCCAAGAAGAAGAAGCAATTATAGCATTTACGCGCTCGGAGCGCTACGGCGCCACCATATATCCAACACACATAAAACCGTCGTAATCAAGCAATATATGTCTAACAAACAATATCTTCATGTCATCCTGTATCATGTAATGAAGGACACTTCAATTAAGTTCGTATAGATGCATTGTCTTTAGGACCGTCGCTATCATTTGCCATTGTCTGCATGTTGGCGATAGGCTTTGCCTGACACCACCGTCTTTATGGCGCCTTTCAGGACAACCTTAGTGAATAGTGCGCAGCAAGTATAATTCTGTGTCGTCCTGCATGGTCAACCTCCATCTGCGTCAGAGTTCAGAAAAAGAAGACTATACAATGTAAAAAACTTCGCCATAATGTCCATAGGGATCGGTTATCTTAGCTAGCGCCGTTATAAACTTCCTCTTAATCAATACCATACAGCCAAGAAACGCAAACTCCTTTTTGAAAACTGTGCGGGACAAGATGGATCGCCAAGGTCTGATTTTCCTGGCGAGGACATCTATTCACTACGGGAAAGTAACCCATTAATCCAAGGTCCTTTCTACTTGAATAATCCCTTAGAACAATGCTTGAATAAAGTTTGCTTATGAGAAATTCAAAAATAACTTTAAACAGATGTCAGCTAAATCGTTAGGATTGGGAGTCAATCGTAGGTAATGCAAAAAATACTACTGTAATCCTTGGATTGAATGACGCGATCTTTAGATCATCCTTGAAACTAATCCTTTAATTCAAGCATCATCCAGAAGAGATCCTTTCTGTTACCCAGGCATAATCTAAATTTGGCTATTATTTCTTTTCGCGTATTCTACGATGGAGGTACTTGAGAGTAGAACAAATATAACCGGTTGCTTGTCTCTTGATTTTAATTAAAGCCATGCAACACGATTTATAAACGGAAAGGTCTTGAATGTGCGACTACCTAGCTGGTTCAAAAAATCAATTTTTCCCGTTTCTTGGGATGGGGGTGACACATGACGTTTAGAATGACGGATTTGCAAATCATCGAGAAATTTTTATTTCCTAATAGAGAGCAAAAGAAGCAAGAGGAAAAGAAGTAATTGATACTTTGTTCGAGCGACCGTTCACAAGGAAACTCAAGGTAGAGTGCTGAAGTAGCTATTATCAAGTGAGCGCCAATGTTTCCAATTAATTTGTAGCTAGGCTTCCAAACACATCCGCCAAGGACAATGATACGTTTGGTTTATCCTACGTCGGTGACATACCTTGTGTGAATGCGGCTTTTAGAAAGGATCTTGCCATCTTGAGAAACGGTAGTAATCGCTTGTTTCAGTGATATTTCGATCTAATTATCACTTTTCGCTCTCCCACGATAAGCAGGAAAACACCACTATTTTCGATCTAGTGTTAAGTAATCATATTCTGCCCTTATATGATTAAATCGAAAGTCAATTACGACTTCATTTCCGGCTCCTTTGAGTGATTCGCCTCTTTGATTACTACACTTTCGACTGTTTCCGAGCATTTGGACAAATCGTATTTACTTTTCTGGCAATAGGTCTCAGGACAGGTCTATTCTCGTGCAACGCTTGCTCAGTGGCTACTAATGTTGCTCCTTCACTGCCGCGACAAATATCGGATACCGTGTACGCTAATGACATATGGCTTATGAACGAAAACGAAAGCATTGTGTTGTTGCTTAGGCTTACCTGTCTTATTGCGAACATCTTGCAACCGTATCCACAGTCTCCTGGATTTACCTTCCTGCAAGCAATCTCGAAGTCTGTCCGTAACTGAGATGTGGACCGGCTTTACTACACCATAACCCGTTATGCACCAGTCTACCAAATGTCCCATTCAAAAGATGTAAGGTCCTTTGTTTTCGCGCTTTTCTGTTATCTCAGTTGGAAGCACCTCTCAGACAGGTTGGTCTGCGGAAAAAACCATAATACGTCTTCCAAAACTTCTAAAATTACCACCTCACAAAATTTACGAGCTTTTGTGACAACTAGCCGGAATATCCTTCGTTTTCACATTGGACCCTGATCCAGGGGGGGCTAAGAGCACGGATAAGCCATGGACCTAATGCAGACATGCAAGTTGAACTCAATTTCGATTTAGTGATCACTTCTCGGGTTGTCAGGACGATCACTAATTCGAGCGCTTACTGTAAACGTGGAAAGTTCAATTTCTATTCCACCAATGCTTCTATGCATGCCAAACCAAGCATGTCTCCCAGAAAAAGAGGAAACGTGCCAGAGGTGGCGGTCGTCGGCGAGAGCGAGAACAAACAGAAGACAAAGGCGTCCAACAAGACAACCCATCAAGGGCGTCCCACTAACGCATCACAAATAGAAAGAAAGTAAAATCAAGTACCAATGACGGCTGTCCAACCAGGAGCAACCGTAACTGAAGACAAGAAACAATAATCTTCTTTATTTTATGCACAAATTTTATACTTTTTATAAACAAGGACGAGGCTTTTGCGGTCGTTCAGCTTCGTTCGACATTAGTACAGAATTCAATAGAGATGCTCTCAAATTGCTCGCTCGCATAGTTTGTGAGATTTATTGCTGACGTTTGTGCAAATGCAGTTAGAGAGTTCATATATGTTCCTCCGTCAAACATTGCACCTCGTGTAGTTGCTTCTATTTGTTAAACTCTTGCGGCGGTCCGGAAAATCACCACAATTTTTGACAGGTCTTTCTCAAGCGAGTTAACAGGGACGACCTGGTCATTTTCCGGCTTTCTCGTAAGGGCACTCTTTCGCGGGTAAGCTCCCTCACTTTCGACCACAGCATCGTCCTTTTCTCCCCACGCTCGTAACCCAACGTCAAGCCTCAATATGATCATTAGCAAAACAGCATTCACAAACCTTGCCGAACTCTTTGCTTATTGTAGAAGGTTACAAGCTAGCTATGTAACCTGGTTCTCTCCTCGCGTTGCTGCTCGGCAGCGTTTCCCTTAGCTAAATCCAAACAATTAAAGCTAGGGATAAAAAGGGCTCTGTCTTGCTGACACAAAATGGCAGCAGATGCTCGTGTTGCCATGTCAGCGGGAACGCCTAAAAAACACTAAAGTCGTTGAAGATCAATTCACATTTTAAAACCAACTTACGGTTGCCATTCATGAAGCTCTTTGTAAAGTTTTCGAACTGATCCAAAGCCTCCGGAAAGCGATGTTCGACGAACGTCGAACACGTCACTAAAGATTATTTGTAACATTATCAAGATATACATATATATATGTATATATAACGATCGTCAAGTCTAAGGTACCTGAGCAACGGCAGACCGCATCGAATTCGGCAAACTGATGGGGTACCATGTACTCCACGTTGGATGCTTCATTCAAAATTTGTAGGTTGGAAACAGCCAGTTGCACCTTCTTTGCAAAACGGTAGACTTGCTGCTATCAGGTCCAGCAGCACTCGAAGCCCTCGCGACCGCCATCCCTTTCCACCCAGCGCGCTTTTCTTCCAGCAAGGCCTGTCCATTCCCTGGAAGCGTCTTCCAGGAACGTCGAGTCCAGTTTGTCTGTAAAGTCGCATTAGTTAACGTTGACTTTGTACATATCGCGCTGACATGCTCTTAGATTTGGAGCCAACAAACAAACTCCAACCGGCGGTGTTGTTCGAAGCGATGCTTAACCGGTGTTCCTAGGACAGCTTGCTCCGCTAGACTTGGAGATCTGCCAGATGAGCCTGCCATGGAATGCACGAAGTTCTGTATGCGTTGGATTTCGGCGGCAAATTCCATACGCTGCTCTGGGAGTAAAGAGCTGCGAAGCTTGCTGTTGTTCGGGAGTGTTGAACATTCTAAAAGCACTGTTGTAAGCAGTAACAGAAAATCGGTGGCTATACAGACCGATGCATACGATCGGCCCTCCACCGCTCCAAAGTAGCACTTTGCAGACACTAACTAAACATCTCCAGATCGTCCCTTCAGATGCAACGCATTTTGCTATTCAAACACGCTCTCCCATGCAAAATCAACGCGACTGGTTTACAGTGTACTCTGGCTGACGGCAATCTTCATTTTATTATACAAGGACGAAATATATAAGGTTTTTATTGTCACAGTTTGGTGCCAATGACTTTGTATCCCCGTGGTGGTGCTAATGCGTCGAGCTCTTCTTTGGTCGGAATGCGGTCAACTGTTTCGACTTTGACGAGTTCTTTGAGCTTCAAGATGACACCGGCCGTACTCGCATTGATGGGTTTGTAGACAGGTTTGTGCAAGCGAAAAAGGCCGAGACTATGTGCTGCGGCGCGGTAATCTTTTGGGAGACCAATCGTCGAGCGCTTCAATGTGATTTTGTAAAACCGATTTCCGGCTGCACTGCTGCTGTATAACCGACGTTGAATGAACATTTTTCAAAATTATAAAGACGTTGCTGAAGTAAAAAGAGAGAGAGTGTGTGTGTGCCTGTGGCTTTGGTCCCGTCCGCCGGGGGGGGAACCCAGCTGATGGACCAGGAGGACGGCAGACGTTGCTCTTTGCTTTCTTAGGATTCAGCGTACGGTTAGCTACTTAAATTAGCTACGTTAAGAATATATATTATAGATAGAGCAAAGTATATGTACGTGAATATACAATAGCAATATTAAATGACTATGCACATGTTGCCTTGTTTACTATCATCCGATGCGTTGTCTTCTTTATCCTCTCGCCTTGGCTTGACCGGTAAATTGAGCTTTGCGGCCGCAAACGCATGACGTTTTGATGCCGCCTTGCCAAAGTATTCGAGTGCCCTTGGATAGTCTGGTATTGTACCAATACCGTCTTCATAATACGTGCTTGAGTCAAAAATGTTAATCATTCTGGAACGAGAACAGGTCTATATAAATGACATACCCGAGGACATATTCTGCTTGAGCAAGACCTTTGGCTGCGGCGCGTTGACACCATTTGAAAGCGATCCTGTGCTGAGGCATAAGGAAACCTGGTATACCGCGGGCATAGAGCCGCGAGAGATCCAGCATCGCGCCCTCGTGGCCGTCTTCGGCAGCCCTGGTAAAGCAGAGGTAGGCTTGCGATGGATCCCGGGGTTGTCCCAGCAGACCTTGTTCGTGCACCTGGCCCATTCGATGGACGGCCATGGGTAGACCTGTGCGGGCCGCCTTTAGAAGGTACTTGAGCGCCAGCGCCTCGTCTTTCTTGCATGGATTCGCTGAAGCGACGACACCTATCCGTCCGAGATCGTCCGCATAAACACAGCTCAATACATAGGCTGGTTCGGCACTGTCCAACGCATTCTGATCGTCATCCGCGGCCGTTCTGAGGTATTCAAGACCTTTGTGAATGTCGCGTTTCTGAGCGAGTTGTCCGCGTAAAAGGATTTTTGCCATTTTCTGTGGTTCGGTCAATATCTTTCTGCGGTTAGTCGGCTAAAGGGACTTACATAGCAAGCCAAGGTATGCTTTTCATCGGCGGCTGCCTTGTAGCAAGAGACGGCTTGATTATAGTCACCTCGTGACTTGTGGAACCTTGCGAGTTCATAGTAAGCGTCCAAGCATTTGGCCTTGGCAGCGGCCTGGAAGCACTTGTAGGCTTTCGTTGGTTGAGGATTTTGGCGGAAATAAGAAGGTGGATAGTCATCTTGACCTGGACGAGCACCCAGAAGCCATTTGCCTCGGATCAACAACGCTTCCGGGTGGCCTGCCTTGCTGAGCTTCTCGATCCAATAAGCTGCTTCATTGAGCAGACGTTCACGAGTTGTCTGTTCGTGGTAGTAGTACAGACGAGCGATTTCCATGAGATACTTTGCATAGGCCATTTGGATATCCTTGTCGTGGGTCTTGGAGGCCATGCGTCGGTAAGTCTTGATGGCATCCTTGTCGTGCGTCAGGCTAAAGGAAGCAATGCTGAGCTTGGATGATTTGTGCTGCTGTAGGACGACCTGAGGAGGAGGAGGAGGAGTCAACTGCGACTTGTGAAGCGCAACGAGACGACGTACATCGTCGAGGAGGGAAGGTTGTTGCTGGGCGGATCCTGGTGTTGCATCAATAAGAGGTGGATCCCAATTATTGTTGTTGTTATTATTGAGGCTACAGACACTACTGTTTGGCCGATGCGAAGCAGAGCGTAGTAGCAGGTCTTGATGAGAAATGACAGACGTTGCTGAAGACGGCGTTGACTCTGGGCCACCACCGGTGACTGAGCTGCTGCATAAAGACACGGACGGCGACAACTTGACTGTCCGTGGCAACTCTTCTTTGGATCCGCGTTGACGCAATTGAGGCTGATCTGAGGACGTGGAATGACCATCAATGGACCAGATAGTAGTAGGCTGACTCGCATCTTCTGGCGTATGCGGTGACTGAAGGCTTGCTGTACTGGATGCCGCTGGATCGAATGGCTTCTGGGTCGTCACACTTGTTGTTTGACCGTTGGCTGTCGCGAGACTCACATGGCTGCTTTGACATACGCTGCTGATACGCCAGCCATGGGTAGTAGTAGGTGCTTCCTCATCCACCATAGCCGTCTTTTCGTCATGTTCTGACGACGATTCCACCGTTGACTCGTCTTCCATGATTCCAGACGCTTCCGTAATCGTCTCCAAGGTAGTTGGTACCGAGACTGTTGTGTCCTTCGAACGATATTCATGTTTTCCGTTCAACATGCTGGTGGTGGCAACTGCTGGTGCTGGTGCTGCTGCTTCGTCCTCGTCATCATCCTCACTGTCGCTTTGGATAATCAATAATCCCTGGAGAGGCACAGGCTCTGGTTCATCATTAAATACTTGTTGCACCGTAACCATGCGTTTCACAGGTGCTGCTGTGCCAATGTTGCTACGTAACCGTGGAGTTTCACTGGGTATTTTATCGCGCCGATCGGACTCTGCAACGACATGATGCGTTGTAGACGTTGTTGTCGTTGCTGGACGAGGATAAACCAGAGTTGACATGGTTTTATTATAAGAAAGAATTGTCAAGGAAGAGAAAAGGGAGTTCCCAAAACTGAGAGCATTTAAGGAATGTCCAGAAAACATGACAGCCAAATTTGTACAATTGTTTGTTGTTGCCATTCCCCTTCAGATTGATGCAGGCATCCATTTGTTAGTTTTTATAATAAGATGTAATCTTCATAATTGCAGCCTTGAATATATAGACGTTTTTTATCAGTGGGATATCAAGATAAAAAGGGGGAAATGGTATCTTTTTTCAACGAATCAAGGTATTAAGAAATGGGGAAAAAGAAAGGGCTTTACGCTCTCATTCCTAAATCAGCATAACACTTATCGCACACGCGTTGATGCTGTGATGCCAAAACCTGCACGGATTCCCTGGGTCCGTTCGGATCTTGAAGGATTTCAGAAGGCATCAAGTATGTGCGCGATGCCGAGCACTTGTCACATACAATGAGACCACATCGCCGACAATGGTGTCGCCTTACCAAAAGTCCAAAACGACGGGCACATCGTCGGCATTCTTTCGCGTCGTTATCCGACTCCCACATAAATGGACGCGGGCCTTCCGCCCCCTGCTGCTGCTGCTGACCAAGAATAATAGTACCGTTTGTTGATGTAGTATCGGTGTTGTTGCCGTGACCCACAAGGTCAACATGGTTCAGACTTGAGCTGTCATGTTGTAATGAATGCCAGCCTTCTTGTATACTGCTGCCGCCAGCCTCACGGCTCCATGGATTCGAATCAAGATCTGCTGCTATTCCCGGACTTGACTCGTCGATATATCCGACGGTATTATCGCGTCTCGCAGGTGATGTTGCTACTGGATCCGCGAGATCACCCCCATCACTCATACTATTGCTAGGCTGTATGAATCCCAGTTCACGAGCCAATTCTGTGTTTTGCAGCACTGGCCCAACAGGTGTTGATAGCTTGGATCCAAGAGCACTAATTTGTGCATTTAATTTATCAATATGCGCAGAATGAGATGTAACAAGAATCGATGCTTGATGCTTTCGGTATTGATTATGGTCGGCTAAAATTAAAGAAACAGTAAACATAGATATATCAAGGACATGTCAACCAACCTAATTAACTTACTTTTGATGCCAGCTAGAAGCACTTGTACTGCTTCTTCATAAACCCGCAGTTCCCGGGTGAGTTGGCGCAGTTGCCGTGTGGTAGGATCGTTGTCACTCGCGTCGTTGTCATCTGCTGCTTCTTGCTGTAGGTTCTGAACTAGATCTTCTGCTTGATTCAAGTAATCGCTTTGACCCGGACCAGTAGCATTCTCCTCGTTGCCGCGATGACTTCCTTTAGCTAGATCCATGCGTCTTTTCATGACGCGAACCCATCGTCGACGACGCACCCATCCATATCCTGACGTAGGTGCGACCGGTGTCCAAGCATCGTCACTGTCTTCGAAAGACCGTGCATACTGCCAACCAGAGGTTGGGTCAACTCTAGGATCGCTGTAATCAATCTGCCAATCTGTCAACCAAAACCAATTTGAGCTGTTGCTGCCGCCTCCCCGTCCTGAATTTGTTGGCAGCTTGACTTGGTCTTTGGATGACGGGATGCCGGATGGATGGAGTGACCAGGGACCTCGCGTGTCGTTCTTTGTTAATGCACTGGCGCTAAACTGAGGACGTGAAAGTCCCAAAAGAGACGTTGAACGCTGGTTTTCATGCAATATAACCATGACTGTAACATGAAAGTCTAGCAAATCGTAGGGCGTTTCGTAACCACTGGTGCCTAACGTTTTTCGCTCTCTCTCTCAGATATGGCACGAGGACGCTGCCGTCACAAAATAACTTACCTTTGGCTTGTTCCATTTGCCACCATCGGTGACCAGCACGTTCGAGCATCTCACATATATAGGCCTCCCCTGCCTCACCGGACGCCGCACTTACATCATAAGCAGCCTCACCGAATGTGTTTTTGAGTAATGGATTCGCATGGGCGTCATCCAGCAGGTATTCGACGATAGACATGTAACCTTTCGATGCCGCATTGACTGGGATGAAAAGTCAGATGACGGGGCGGCGCATGTGGCTCCCTCCGAACTAACTTACTGAGCGGCGTGTGACCCATCTTGTTCTGTGCATCGACTCGAGCACCGTGTTCAACAAGCAGTCGTGCAATCGGTAAATATCCTCGAGAGCAAGCATTATGAAGTGCGGTCCAACCGTCCTTGTCCTTTTGATGAACATTGGCATCTTTTGAAAGCAAGTACTGGACCACGTGATAATGGCCTGCATACGACGCTTTGAGCAACGGCGTCTGTCCAAAAGAAAGCAGTTGATATTCGTGCTTCTATATCGCTTTTTCTTTCGCTTTGCTCACCTCGCCTTCCTTGTCCCTCGAATCTACAGCGACAGCATAATCTTCGACTAAACACCGGACAATGTCGACGTGTCCACGCGATGCCGCAAAGTGAATGGGAGTCAAGCCTGTAGCTGGGTGGGCATCATTGACAGCCTTTAACGGATCCGGAAGAAGGTGCAAAATTTGCTTTAGCAGGACGAGATTGCCCGAAGAAGCGACGGAATGAAGTGTCTTTTGGTGGTCTGCCTTTTTCGCGGGAGGAGCAACGATTGTTGTTGTAGTTGTTGGAGGAGCGGGGCTAGACTTGACAGGTTGTTTGACAGCAGTAGCAGCAAAACGTGGCAGCTTCAGGAAAAGGTTGTGACTATCTCCGTAATACTTGTGTGTTTCTCCTGGCACAGGTGGCGTGCAAAAGTCAATGATTTGAGTGGCGGTGGTGGTGGCCATGGTTGCAAAACGAAAAGAGAGAAGGTGGAGGAAGAGACTTATCACCTGTTACCTCGTCGTCGGAACTTGGGTTTATGTGAACAGCGACAAGCTTCTTGCGTAACGTTTTACATTGCAGATGGAAGATCACCCTCTGCTTCCAGATCAAGGGACGAAGAAAACAGTTGGCCAATCGAGCAATTGTACTCCTTACTGCAAAAAGGGCTCATTCAGGAACAAGGCTATCACACGTGGAATGAGTTTCATTATCAACGTTAGGACTGCTTGGCGGGGATCCTTGCCCTGTTTGGGTGACACACGAGTTTGTCCAAGGGATTATCCTCCCTTAACGCTGGATTCAAAAAGTCCAAGGTCGCATTTCATAATCACACTGGTTCTTCTTAGTTCCCTTTTTCTTTTTTTCCTCCAGGCCTTTGTGGTTCCCAAGGCTTATTATTACCCGCTTCTGTAAATGTCAGGAACTTCAGTTCTACCGCCTACGACCGACGGTCTCGATATGCCACTACTCCACCATAAGCCGAAACCAGAGCCCGCTATGCCAACAACAGAAACAACAATGGGCGGCTTACATATGATTAAAGAACGCGACGAAGAATTATTCGACAGCCAGGACCCTGACGCCGTTCGTCAGCATTATGAAAATATGACTTATGATGAAATGTCTCAACGTATGGCCGAAAATTACAAACAATTGTCAGCTATGCTTGGTACAACCACCATAAGCAACCTCATTAAGGAATCAGCAACGACTAGTGCTGGTCATCATTCTGACTCCTACAATGCCGCTCAAAGCATAGTCGACGACGATGACCTTATAGACGACGAGAAGGCTGTTGTCAGCAGGACGGACCTGGATGACGAAACAAAGAGACGCAAGATGACCAAGATATTCTGTCGTGCAGCTTCGTCGGGCGACCTGGAGAAAGTAACCCAGCTGCTAAGTCAGCACCGTAGCTTGATTGATATTGATGCAAAAGACGAGGACGGCACAACGCCTCTGATTTACGCAGCCTGCTTTGGGAAAGCAGATATTGCTCAGGCACTGCTCGCAGCGGGTGCCAAAACGGATATTCAAGATTCCTGTAAGTTGGTTGCGTGGGACAAGAAATTATCTTTAATTAGTGGACTTTAACTCACGCTATGCTTATAAAGATGGCTGGTCAGCGCTCATGTGGGCAACAAACAACAACCATGAGGAAATCGTAAAGATGCTGCTAGAAAACGGTGCTTCCTCGCATACGAGATCGGCAAAAGGACGCACGGTATTTGATTTTTTGAATACGGATAATCAAAAGATTGTGGAGATTTTGGCCACCAATCCACGGGACAGTGTCTCGTCGACATCCAGTATTTTGGGCCGAAACACAGCAGGCAGTCTTTCGTCATCATCATCCAACGCTGGCGACTGTGATTTCTATTATCAGTCGACTGTAGAAGGCTATGACAATTTCATGGCCGAAGAAGCGGATCGACGCAAGAAACTGTTGGAAACCGCCATGGCCCTGGCTACAGACGGCCATATGAGCGAAGGCGAAGAGGATTTTGAAGAAGAAAATAATGATGATGAAGACAATGTGGACGACGAAGAAGACCATAATGAATTCCAATGGGACAAGTGCCTACCTGACCAAATGTTTGTGTTTAGTGCAGACAACCTGCAGTACATCCTAGACACAGTCATCACCAACATTCAGCTCCCCGTCCGCTCCCGGCAGGAGATCTGTGTTCCAGCCAATGTCGTTTTCCTCAGCGCTCGGTTCGCACATTATTTTTCAAGCGACGAGCTCTTGCATCAAGTGTTAGAAGGTGCTATGCAGCGCATTAGCACAGAAGTAAAGGTTAGCTGTGCATCTGATTTTGGGCGGTGATGAACTCTGTTGCTTACGATGTTTTAGACAAATGCACGAAACGTTCATATCCTTGCATTTTGGATCACAAACGTCACTCAGCTACTCTATTATCTGAAGAAGGATACTGGGCTTGTGGTGGCTACAGCAGACTACCAACTACGCCTCTCAGAGCTGATATCTGAGATCTACACAATGATTGTGAATGATACAGAGCGACGACTGTCAAAGATACTCAGCATTGCTATGCTGGAACACGAGCAGATTCCGGGCATGGAAGATGTTAACTTTGCGGACGATTGGCAGCGATTCTTCCGGCGGAGTTCACGACGGTCAGTCATTGTCCCTCCTGACGGAGGTCTGGCTACGCAGATGAAACGAAACTCGAACATGCTGTCTTCTTCGTCGTCCAGTAATAACTCGAGCGCTTGCATGGGACAAGCTATTTCTCCACAATCGATTACCAGCCTGTTGACGTCAACGTTGTATGTCCTCCAATCGTACGATGTCCATCCGACCATTATTATCCAAGCCCTCGCCCAGTTTTTCCACTTCATGTCTTGTGAGCTTTTCAACCGGATCCTGACAAACAAGAAACTGCTTTGTCGGTCCAAAGCACTCCAGATTCGAATGAACCTGTCACAGATCGAAGACTGGATCACGCAAAGCCGTCTACCAAGCAGTCTCACAAGTTACTTTGAACCCACGATGCAGCTGTTGCAGCTGCTGCAGTGTCTGACACAACTTCAGGATCTGGTCAACTTTATACACACTGTGAAGACTTTTGATGCCTTGAACGCGCTACAAGTGAAACGGTGCGTGGTCAACTATCGGTATGAAGTCAACGAGCCGCGCTTACCGGAGGAGGTCGAAAAGTATGCGATACAACTTGCGGAGGACACGGTGCGATACAAACAGGCTCGGGACAACAACAACAACAACAGCAGCAGCAATAATAATAATTTCCGCCGCCGCAAAAGTTCGTTTAGTGGTAGCAGCATCATGTCACGGGCGCAGAGCGTTTCCCTGAGACGAACACGATCTCGACGAGACAGTGTGTCGAGCTTTGTTGGTTCGTTAATGTCCAGTGTAGGCATCACGACGTCAGCATCGTTACCCCCGTCACTTCCTTCGTCTCCCACAGAAGAAGAAGAGGGAGAACAAGGCAAACCACCAGCACAAGAAGAACAATCGGCGTCTCCTACTACCGAAGAACCTGTCATTCCAGAGAAGGAAGAAGATGAGGATGAAAAGGATATCAAGGAAATCAAAGACTCCAAGTTCATGCTTCCATTCTCGGTTCCCACAACCGCTCACATGGTAAGCATTACGGCCTGGTCGCCTGACGATACAAAGCGGGAAAAAACCAAAGAAGAGAGACTCGTATACCCGGTAATACCAAACGAATGGATGGATAAACTGGATAATGGTCTGGCGGATTAGTTCCTTCCTCTCATAATTTTGCTTTCTAAAGTTTGATTTCCTCGTTTTTTGATCTAAAGCCATATATCCTTAGTTTCCCTCTCTCTCTTTTTGCTGTAATTTGCATCCCCCCTTTCCATCAAACAGTCAGTGTGCCCCCTCTGATCCAGGACACCTGTTGTATTAGACTGAACATCACAGATAGAGTCAGTTAGCTATCACCAATCCATACTCATTGAACAATAAAAAGTTGGGTTTTGTCAAGTAGTGAATGCTTGAGCAGTAGCAAGCGACATGGTAGACAGTTTAACGAACGGACAGTTTCATAAATTTGACGTCGGTACACGAAAATTGTCATCAAAAACTTTTTCTTCTTCCGTTAAATCAAGCTTTTTCGGGAAAAAGCGCAATAATACATAATGGTGCTTATTGATGCCCTAGATTCGCTGCCAGTACGTTTGTCATTATTCTTTACGAGATCGAAATGGTTGCTAATTACAAACGTCAGGAGCGAATTGAGTCGCATGTCAAACTTTTTGACAGCATGCTCGAGTTGATACCCACGAAATACTACATGACGAACAAGACAAACAATCCTGTATGCGTTTGTGTTGTTGTGCGATGTTTGTCATTCATAAGCTGACAATTCGCTATAGGAAGATAATCCTTATGCATATAATAAACGAAAAAAGGCACCTAAGCAGCAAGTCAAAGAAATGTCAAAAAAGGCCAAGAAAGCAAAGGTATTGATCGATGACGCGTACAAGGTCAGGGCCTCCGTTAATTAAAATATGTATGACTAGCTGGATCCGGAAAACCAAAAGTCAATAACAGAACTGCAGAATGAGCGGGCAGAACAAGAACGAGCGGCAAAGGAGCAACAAGAAGAAGTCAAGGAGGAGACTGCAGAAGGCACGACTATGGAAAAGGCAGACTTTAGTGGTCTGACAGAACAAGGAGAGAAGCAAGAATCATCATCAACAGAAAAGAACGGTAAAAACTACAGTTTCTTTGTATTTAATAGTAGTAGTAGTTCTCATGAGCGTGTCTTTTAAAGTGCCAACACCAATGGTGCGAAGTGACATTGTCGAGTTGCATGCTCGGTTGCAGCGACGAATTGCCGAGTTGCGTCAGAAGCGGAATGCACCTGCTGAACCGGATGACAAACACGCGCGAAATCGTAATGAACTTTTGGCTGCTCGACGACGAAAACGAGAGGAACGCAAAAAGGCACTGCAGGCCAAGAAACAGAAAGGCAAGCAGGGACCAAAGGAAACTATTGTTGCTCAGAATGCAGAGTCTGAAAAGGTAATAATGTGATTGCACATGTTGTGTCGGAGAGAGAGAGACTAAACGTATTTCGAGCAGACAAATACAGTTTCGGCGGATACAGTCAAGATGGATGGCGACTTGTTCTTTGGCAAGGTGGAATTAGGAGGACAACAACAGAAGAAAAAGAAGGGACCGACAGATGCCAAGAGTCAGTTAAAGAAAATCGAGGCTAAACAGCAGAAATTGGAGAAACTGCGGGCTGAAAACCAGGAGAAGGCAAGTAATAAACGTTAGATACCTTTGGCAGGAGATCTTAACAATTCTCTTTATAGGCGGAGGCTTTGGAAGAAAAGGAAGAATGGCAAAAGGCAATTGCTCTGGCATCGGGTGAAAAAGTCAGAGATGATCCGAAACTGCTCAAGAAGACGATTAAGCGCACTGAACAACAAAAGAAGAAGAGCGCTGAGGCATGGAAAGCTCGTCTTGAAAAGGTCAAGCAAGACGAGCAGAACAGAATCAAAAAGCGAGAAGAGAATATTCGAAAGCGCCAAATGGAGAAAAAGTCAAAGAAGGGAAAGAAGAAACCTCGTCCTGGTTTCCATTAATAAAGTTAGCTCTTTTTACCCACACAATTATCAATCAATGTATGTACAATGCACACTGGTATATCTACTCGGGTTGAAGCAATAGCGACTCCCCGTTTCTATTAGTGACCTTTTGGAAATAGGTTGGTGGCAATGTTCCACCAATGCCTTCAGTAAGAATAACATTATTACTGGATCTGTAGAATATAATGCCATCTTGGATAACAATGCATGAGTGATTTCCCCTACTTTTAGGGCTTATTGTTTCTTTTTACCTTTGATGGCCTTTGCCATATCAATGTAGATAAACACTTCACTGCTTGACCTCATACCTGAAGTTGGAAAAATAGTCAGTGTTATCGTACACATTTGCAGTTCTTGTGTCAGCATATTACCGCTAATGACGCCATCTGTACCAGGCAATCCGGTTGCAAAATGAATGTGCTGGCGGTTCATTACACGCAATCCTTGTTCCTGGATACCGTTTCGCCAATTGTGCATGGTTGTGCCGTGGATGACGACGGGTAAGGGTTCGGATAAACGCTCGAGCAAAGCGTCCGGGTCAATGGCATGGCGTATGGAATGACCTTGATTGGCACGAATCCACCACTGTTGTCCGTCGTTGTCTTGGATCAAGCTGAATCGCTGCTTGTCATTCGTCTTGACCACATGCTCGATTTGTTCAAATGTCACGTTTTTGAATTTCGGTCGTGCTAACTTTTGGCGTTTAATATACGTGTCTATACTGCGATATTTTCCGTTCGTCCGTATACCAGTTCAGATAAGGTCACGTAGCCATCGGGTCGTATCTGAAGACCCTCTTTGGCAGCACCGTGACGAAGTACATAACTTAGGAGTTTTGATAGTTTAACGGCTTGTGCACGGTCCAGAGGAGGTGGTGGTGGTGAAGACATTGAAAAAGACGAAGGGACGCGGACTTTTTTTGCTAGCACAAGTCTTTTAACAAAGTTGATGTTATGAACACATAATGCACAAATGATTATAGATAGAGTTTTTCTAGGAATGACACACACACAGAGAGAGAGAGAGAGAGAAAGAGACGGGGCGGAAGAGGAAGGTGGAGGAAAGAAGAAGAAGAAGAGGACTTAACCACTGCAGCTGATGCAAGCATCCTTGTTATCCAAAGAGCATTGCATTGCTGCCAGCTTCTCCTCTACCTCTTGGGTCGTCGTTTCAGAATTCGAAGAAGAATCTCTGAGGGCGAGTTGATCCACAGTGAACTATTCAATATCGTTAGTTACCGCACACACTTTTATCGGGGGGGTTGTTTGACTTACCTTGATAGCATCCACGGCGGGTCGTGAGCGCAGGTAATACATGCCCGTCTTGAGTCCCTTTTTCCACGAGTAAAAATGCATCGAGGATAATTTGCCATAGTTGGGTTCGGCTACAAAGAGGTTCAGGGATTGTGATTGGTCGATAAACGCTGCTCGATCCGCAGCCATATCGATAATGACTCGCTGTGAAAGCTCCCATACGGTCTTGTAAAGCCGTTTCAAGTCATCCGGAATACCAGGCACTAACAAGCGGTATATCAGACAGAGCTTCTAGTAGAATTCAAACAACAAAACCTCCTCTGACCTTGCTGTACACTGCCGTTGTGCGCAATGATCATGTTCTTGACTTGCTCGTTCCACAAACCACGTTCAACAAGGTCTTTGAGCAAGTGATGGTTCTAACAACAACAGAAAGTTTGCTAAACATCTCGACTTTTCGATCCCTGATTGCTTCAACTTACCACTACTTGAAATTCGCCACTCATGACACGGCGAGTGTAAATGTTGCTGTATATTATTATTAGACAAAAGCTACGCTAAAGATACTCCCGGCATTCTTTACCTTGTGTAAGGTTCGAAGCATTCGTTATTGCCCAGGATCTGACTTGTGCTGGCAGTCGGCATCGGAGCCACCAGCAACGAGTTGCGCACACCGTGCTTGGCAATCTTGGCCCGGAGCCCGTCCCAGTCCAGACGGTCTGAACCCTTGACGCCCCACATGTCGTGCTGCAAGATGCCCTGACTGACCGGTGACCCTTCGTAAGACTGATAGGGACCGTACTGTTCCGCGAGCTCGCAGGATGCCTCCAGGGCAGCGTGGTAGATCGTCTCAAAGATATCCTTGTTCAGTTGACGTGCTTCGGCAGAGTCAAACGGCAGACGCAATAAAAGGAATGCATCAGCCAAGCCTTGAACGCCAAGACCGATACTTTCATATAGAATGTTAGATTCCTTCACCCGCTCGTATTACACTTTTGCTTTCACTTACGGACGATGCTTCAAGTTGCTGTTTCTGGCCTCCTCGACCGGGTAATAGTTTACATCAATGACCTTGTTCAGGTTCTTGGTGACAATCTTGGTGACTGCATGCAATTTCTCAAAGTCAAAGTACTTTGCCTCGGTGTTGACAAACTTGGGTAACGCCAGGGAAGCCAGGTTGCAGACAGCCACTTCATCCGGCGACGAGTACTCGATAATTTCTAACAAAACGTGAATATTCGGTGCCGGCCTGGAATATAAAGTAGTTTACCTGTGCAGAGGTTGGAGCTGGTAATGGTTCCCAAGTTCTTTTGGTTGGACTTTTCATTGCAAGCATCTTTGTTATCAGAGAACTGGTTAACACACACCGGAAATAGCACACACGGAACATTTCGTTTTACCTTTGTACAGCATGTACGGCATGCCAGTCTCGATCTGGGCATCCAAAATGGCAAACCAGAGCTTTTGAGCACTCACCGACCGCCGCGCCTTTCCTTCCCTTTCGTATCTTGTGTAAAGTTCGTCAAACTCTTTGCCGTAGCAGCGGTCGAGTCCCGGAGCCTCGTTTGGACAGAACAAGGACCACTCCTCGTTCGCCTCCACACCTTCATCAACAATCCTATTGAGCGCTTCTGTCTGTCTGTCTGTCCCTCCCATATCCAAAACTTACGCTTCATAAAGAGGTCAGGGACCCAAAGACCAAGAAACAGGTCACGAGCACGCACTTCTTCTTTGCCAGAGTTTTTGCGCAGGTCCAAAAAGTCAAACACGTCCACGTGCCATGGCTCGAGGTACCTAAGGAGCACGATAAGCTATCTATATAACAAGCCTGTTCTGCTCAATCTATTTACATGGCAAAGCTTCCGTTTCGCTTGCCGCCACCTTGGGTCACAAAGCGGGCGGTGTCATTGTACACTCGGAGCATGGGAACGATACCGTTGGAAGTGCCGTTCGTGCCGGCAATGTAGGACCCGGAAGCCCGGATCTTTTGGAACCCAACGCCGACACCACCTGCGGCCTTGGAGATCCGAGCGCACAAGGTCAAGGTGTCGTAAATACCCTCAATGCTGTCATCCTTCATCTGGACAAGGTAGCAACTGGATAACTGGGGCCGAGGCGTACCCGCATTGAACAAGGTTGGACTCGCGTGCGTAAAGTACTTCAATGACATGTAGTTGTATGTCTCAATGGCTGCGTCAATCTCTGCCCCGTGGATACCAAGGGCTACACGCATCAACATGTGCTGCGGTCGCTCCACAATTTTGCCTGTTTCGCATGCATATCAGCAACTTATTTCGTTCTTTGTTGTCCCATTATATTACCATCGATTCTCATCAGATAGCTACGCTCCAAAGTCTTGAAACCGAAAAAGTTAAAGTCGTAATCACGCTCATAGTCAATGGCGGCATTGATACGGTCTGCATGCTGTTGGGTCAGTTCATACAATTCTTTGGATACAAGCGGGTTTTCGGTATGAAGTCTGGGATGCCGATGATGATACAATTTCTCGACGACCTTGCTAAAGTCCTTGTCTGTTTCTTTGTGCAGGTTGGACACGGCAATGCGAGCCGCCAGGATAGCGTAGTCGGGATGCGTTGTGGTCATGTAGGCAGCGGTTTCGGCAGCCAAGTTGTCCAATTCGACTGTTGTAATGCCTTGATACATGCCCGTAACCACCTGCGTTTTTTTAACTGTGAGGGGAAAAAGAAACAGACCTATCGTTTGAGGTCGCATATATACCTTTTGCGCAATCTTGGGAGGATCAATAAAGTCGGCATTCAAGCCATTGCACAGCTTGGCAATGCGCGACGTAATCTTGTCAAACAGGACTCGCTCCTTGCGACCGTCTACAACCAACCGTCGCTGAATAAGTCCCAAGGCGCACACAGATGGACGCGTTGACCGTTACCTCGTTTTATAACAAACATCCTGTATTAACAATGAGATAAAAAAATGTGTTATCGACAGGCGAGACGAACGCGTAGCACAAAAAGTGTTTATTAAAAGGGGAGGTGTGGGCGTTCAGGGAAGAAAGAAAGAAAAAATCGCGACACGCAGGAGAAAGTTTTTGAAGATCAGCGGAGACGCGAATCTCGCGCGCGTTGGTCGCGTTATGCTTACTAATGTACCGTCTTTATCGGACGATAGCACACATTCAAACCTTTATAGACGCCGTCGGTTTCAAACAGATCGCTGACAGTGAACGCTAGCGTGATATGAGGTCGAAAGTTCTAAGCGCGCGCGTTTAGTTCATGTATCGATACACTTGTTATGATACCACTTACGAGGGGATCAAACAAAGCTGGGTTGCCACCCTTGCGAAAGTAGCGTCGAAAGACAGCCTTTCGGATCTCGACCAAGTTGGGAGCAGACACAATGATTTGGTATACAACGGCCGATTGTTGTTGACGCCGTACTGATTCCTTGCCGAGGCAAATCATTCTGAACTTGGTGGACTGAATGTCGTGGTCCAAAGCAATCGCGTTAATCTCGTCAAGTGTGACATTGGCAGTGGCCAAGACTGAAAACTCGGGTGGCGTAATGACGGTAATGTGCGCTTCACCTTTTTGTTGCGACGAGTCAGATAGTGCAGCAACAAGCGACGTGAATTCGTTACCTCGAGATAACAAGAGTTCCTCTTCCGTGGTATTTAAAGCATGAACAAGAGGTTCTACGTACTTGTAGTCAAGCTGCATGCCCAGCCATCCTGTACACGCACACACGCAGAGAGAGAGAGAGAGAGAGTTTAAAAATATATATGCAATTAGCAGCATGAGATATCATATTTTACCATCATGTTCGACAAACTCGATGAATTTGGTGTCGTGTATCTTTTTCGAAACGATGATGGGCGGCCCTTATCATTCTCTGAGCTAATGCCAGGAAATCAAGAATATCTTTGCTATCTTACCTTGCCAAGGTAAACCAAGCGGCGTCTTTCCAGTGTAGTCGGATGGGTGATGCAGACAGAGAGAGGATACCGGTACAAGGAGGAGGAGGAGTAGGATGGCAGAGAAGCGATGAATCATGCTCGCGAATACCCCACGCTGTTCTTGATCCGACGTAAGCTCGTTCCTCGACTTCTTCATCAATGTTATGTACAATTTCTGACAGATATAACAAGATGGGATGAAGTTCGCTGCAGAAAGAAGGTGATAAAAAGATGAATGTGTGCCAACTCCGCATCCTGCACCTTTTGTGAAATGCTGAAACAGTTACTACTGTATGGCTTACTCCATTGCTTATTGATTTTCTTTCGATTGTCGGCATGTCAATCACCGGCGCAAGATTACGACCCGCCTGAGCCTTACATTATTCGACCGGTAGATTACGTTGGTGATTTCGAGACACTTCATGAAGAACTTGAACGGCCGCTCCAGGGCACCGTCCGAACTTACTACGTAGCTGCTGAGGAGTTTATATGGGACTACACGTCGTTGACAGCAAAGGATATTTCCGAAAACGATGTCGCGCATTTCTGGGTAGCCAATAGTACGTGAAGAGTCTGTTCTTTTTCTTTTGAGTGGGGCGCACTTAACATTGTCTTTTCGCATCTGGGTAGGTTCCACGACGCTTGGCCATGTGTACTACAAAGCAGGTTACCGGGAATACACCGATGCCAGTTTTTCTAGGCCACAGGAACGTCCGCAGTGGCAGGGTCTGATGGGACCTATTCTACGAGCTGAAGTGGGGGATACGATACAAGTCCATTTTTGGAATCGCGCTTCGATCAACGTTTCTATGCACCCACATGTAAGAAACGTTCTGTCTCGTATGGGGTCATGGGAGAAATAACCCTCTGAACAGGGCGTGTTTTATGACTTTGATATGGAAGGCGCGGTCTACAAAGGTGCAGCGGAAAAGTCTTTTGTGCGGCCCGGCGAACGTTTCGTGTATACTTGGCAAGTTGCGCCTCGTGCTGGACCAGGTCCGGCGGATCCGGATTCGATCGTTTGGGGTTATCACTCGCATGTAACAGAAAATGATGTGTACGTCTTGTACTCAACTCAACACGGATGATTCCGGGTCGACTGATCGCGATCTGTAGTTTTGCTGGGCTGTTTGGTGCGATTGTCATTTATCGCCCTGGTACCTTGACTGAAGCAACCATAGCAAACGAAGTCGTGACAACTGTCTTTGGTAAGTCTGTTCTGTTTATAGCCGGATGGCATTCATATCTGATATCAAGTCTGTTTCTTTTTCAAGCGATCAATGAGAACATGTCGCCGTACTTGTCCAAGACCCTGGCAGAGATTGTCCCTCCGGACTGGGTGACAAGTCAAGGTGACCCAGACCGATTTGAACTCGCAAACATCAAACAGACCGTAAACGGCTTGATGCTGGCGGCACCTGCGGATCTCGTCCTACGTCCAGGCAAATCCACAGTGTGGCACTTGCTTTCTTGGGGCACAGATATTGACACGCATGCCATATCTTGGGAAAACGCCGTGGTACAACTGTATGGTAAACCCGTAGAACAAGTTCGACTGCTTCCGGCCTCGTTCAGGACTGTGCAGGTGACACCAAAATCGAATGGACTTTGGGAATTTGGGTTCATTACAGGCGAACCTGGACTTCAAGGAATGACCATGTTTTACACAGTGGATTCAGATACCTCATGATCTGTACAAATCACTACCTACCAACATTGTATATAGACCTCAACATATCCCTCTTCCTGTTATAGTCATTGTATGTAGACATTTCTTTTACTTGTTACGTTTAGTTTCCCTGGCCAAACGCATCAAGTTGGCAGCACTTGTTGAATATCAAAGTAATTACTTGTACTCGCTTTTTATTGAGCTCACATATGGTAGAAAGTGGGGTCAATCCGTTTCGGATAAAAGTCAGGTGACGCCCAAATTTGGGAGAAATGACCTTGAACTGTCTTTTCGTAATGAAGCATTTGGCCCGTACGCTCCCTGTGGATTTCGCAGTAGTCAATCGCGTTTATAAAGTGCAGAAGCTATCCAAAGAAGACTGTACGTTAGGAATGCGCCATGAGCTTGCGGCACTTGGCACTCAATCATGCGTATTTATACAGGTGCGACATCATTGCCATTCACAAGAGGTTTGTCCCGAGCGAAATCCCGTGTTGAAGCTCCTTTAAAACTTAAAAGTATACATTTTTTATCTGTATAGGGCGATCTTTTGGTACATGATGAGGGCGTCTTGCATGGTTCGACAATCGAAAACGGGTTAACAGAAAGCCCTGATAGATCGTGACTATCGTCAGACAACATCAAGGCCATCCAAAATGAACCATCATTCAGCGTCGTCAACGGAAAGCAGCATATCGGACGAAACAGAAACAGAAACCGTTCGGAGCAGTAGCAGTAACAGCTCGATGGAGTCTTTGCTTGAGCAGCTCGAGTCATTGACCATTGCCGCCACCAAGCCCGTGGAACGGCGGCCACGCGACAATTCGCGGTACTATGAACAGGTACGCTTTAACTATTGACGCATGGAGAGGGGAATGATACAAAGAGAGAGAGATGTTTTAGTATATTGAAACGAGAAGGAAAGCCATCGAATTTCATAATGTAAGTGTGTATGTGATATCTTTACAAGACCCGTATAGTAAGTAAACATTTTGTTCAAGACCCAAGTCCGTACCGGGACTGAAGAAGACTTTGACGATCTGTATGCCAAAACGGCTATTCCGAAAAAACCAGCGATAGAGCAATTGACCGAGGACGAAGAGAAATTGGTAAGGAAGCATGAAAAGCTTTATTTTCTTTGTCTGTTTTCTTTAACGAATGCGAAACACAGGTGAAAAGTGTTATGCGAAGAGGTCAGCAGGGTCAAGTAGCACAGTACAAGACAGCGGTGGTAGAGTATAAAGATATTTACAAGCTAGCACCTGGAACTTGGCTGAACGACGAGGCAAGTCTTTGTGTGCGTGTGTTTTCTTTGGCTTTGGAAGCGCGCTAAAAAGTCGTGGCGTATTAGATCATCAACTTTTATATGGAGTTGATAGCAGATCGGTCAAGGAAAAGTGAGGGTAAACTTCCTGCAGTTCACTGCTATAATACTTTCTTTTGCTCGACTCTACGAGATTCTGGTTATGCCAAAGTGAGACGGTGGACCAAGAAGGTAAGCAAAATGAGGAATGTAAAGCAAGACAGATAAATGGACTGAATCATCCGGTACAGGCGGATGTTTTCTCAAAGGACCTCTTATTTATACCCATTAATTATGCTTACCACTGGACCCTGGGCGTCGTTGATATCCGTAACAAGTTAATCCAAGTTTACGATTCTCTGGGTGGTGATCACAAGTATACTCTCGAGGTAGTATTTACTGTTTTCATGCTGTGAGACGTGTGCGTTGACTTTAGCGCGTTCTAGATGTTATTGCAGTATCTCGCAGATGAGCTCCAAGATAAACGGAACGAGTCGCTGAATAAGGAAGAATGGAAGATGAGTTGCCCAAAGGTTTGTACTTTTCTTGTTGAATTTTTTCGCAAGCAACTGACTGACTGACTGATTTTGTGATTTACAGGATATCCCGCAACAAAAAAATTCGTACGACTGTGGGGTGTTTACATGTACTTTTGCAGAGAGATTATCAAGGCGGCAGGCCTTCGACTTCTCCCAGAATGATATGGAGATTATACGAAAGCGAATGGTGCTAAGCATCGTTCAACAGAAGATATGCATTTAGCCTCATGCGTATACATAGTGTGATATTGGTTCTTCCTGTGTTCAGTTGTATATCAAATTATATTTTTACATTGTTCATGGTATTACAAGCAAGCCCTATGTCCTGCATAGTCACGCGTACAAGCTTCAGCTATTGCATAGTAAGGCAAGCTATTCCATCACGACAGTTTTGGTGAATGTGAAACTGTCCAGGGCCATCTTACCCAGCTCGTTTCCTATGCCGGATAACTTTCTTCCACCAAACGGAGAATAGGGTGGCATTATATTGTACGTGTTTATCCATACATAGCCTGTCTTTAGCTTTGAAGCGACCTGGTGTGCTTTACGATAATCCTTGGTGAATATACCTGCGGCCAAGCCGTACGGGGAATTGTTTGCGCGTGCGACTGCTGAATCCAGGGTATCAAAAGGCTTGAGGACGGTCAAGACCGGACCAAAGATCTCTTCTCGGGCCAAAACATGATCGTCTTGGACATTTGCAAAAATCGTCGCTGGAACAAAGTATCCACCTTGTTCTTCACGGCGCACCACCCCACGGAAAAACGCACTTTCCAGACCAAGGTACCGTCGAACGTTTTCGTACTGGGCCAAGTCGATCAAGGGGCCGTAATGTTCGCCTGCTACCCAGTGCTGCTCAGTCTCGTTCTTGAGCGCATCCAGGAAGGGTTCGTAAATCGATTCATGGACCAACACGCGAGCGATTGCGCAGCAGTTTTGGCCAGCATTCGAGAACGCGCCCACGGCGACATGACGCGCGGCTTCGTGTACGTCTGCATCGTCCAATACAATGGCCGGGTTTTTGCCGCCACATTCGAGCGTCAGCGGCGTCAGTCGATCGGCCTGGCGGCGCATGATGGCTTGACCCGCGCGTGTCGAGCCCGTAAAGCTGATCTTGTCGACGTTTTCCAGGACGGCCTGGCCGACTTGGGCGCCGCCCGGCAGTACTTGGAGCACGCCCGGTGGCAGCACACCCGTTGATAACTGTGCAAGAGCGAGTGCCGTGAGGGGGGTCTGCGGCGCAGGTTTCAGGATGCATGTGTTGCCAGCTGCGAGTGCCGGGCCCAGCTTCCACGCCGCGAGCATCAACGGGTAGTTGAATGAGGTCACCAGTCCCGCCACGCCGTACGGCTCGCGCACCGAGAACGTCGACATTCCCATGCTCTCGCCCATCAGCTTGTCCGCAAATCCAGCAAAGTACCGCAGGCATTCAATGGCGTCCCCAATCTCGTACACGGCATCCGCGTGAGGTTTCCCGGTCTGCAAGATTTCGAGCTCGGTGAGCGCGTCGCGATTTTGCACCATGGCATCGGCCAGCTGGTTCATCGCGTCTCTTCGCATGCTCGGCGATTGCTGCCAGCGCCGCACCCCCTCGGCGCGGGCACCCGTTACTGCGTCCTGCACCTGCGTCCCGGTCGCCTCTTGTACCTGGTGAAAAGGCTGACCCGTCCGTGGTTGGATGAGCTGTCGAAGCACAGGAGACACGTGGAAGCGGCCGTTAATGTAGGGTCCAGATAGGTTTTGAAGACGCAGCATCATTTCTTTCGGGAAGACAAAGGGAAAATTTGTTCAATTAACTGACAACTATGTAAGGGGGCAGCATGTTGTGACAGAACCAGTTAATGACTATACTGTAGGGACTTGATTTGGCTGACGATGTAATAGTTTGTTGATATCAATGGTAGTGCTGCAGGGACTTACTCAGGTGACGGGATCGATGACATACGCCCACTATAGTCCTGTAGTTTGACATGTATACTACCATCTATTGCCATGTGTGCTTGAAAATACAGTGGCCGTTCGATTTAGCGATGCGGTAGATAGTCAATTACTCATGCATGCTTGAATTACAGAGTTAATACTTGGTAGAGCAACCCTGGCGTTTGTTCCTGCGTTTAGTCTAATGACAGGTCTTATGGCATTGGGAGATGGCGAATATTAATCATCTTTTGGGCTTTCTGTTCACAGTTCGCGTCTATTCAGCATTTGAGATATTGACCAGCACTGGTATTTTGGAATATGACGCGTCTTCGCGTTGCTTTTTCTGGCCGCCTCTGTTGAAGACCACAGTGGTCTCTCTCTCCCGCGTAAAAATCTTGTAACTCACGGATCATGGACAACGAGAAGTTTATTCAGGAACTCAAAGTACGTAGGGCAAGCGCGACAAATGGTTCCAGGGTCTTGAGCCATTGAACTTGCACATTGTTAGAGTAATGGCGTCATTCCGTTTTCCGAGCTCCAGCTAGGAATGACACCTGATTTCTACGGTGTCATTCGAACATTCAAGACCGTTTCGCAATCAAAGAGTGGCTTGAAGGGTATGTGTGTTGTCACCGTCGGTTCTATTGCACAACGATCTATCTGACCCCGTCATGCTTAGATCATTTCTTGACCTTTGGTATGGCTGATCCCTCTGTAAGTTGGAGCAGCATGGGTGAATTGCGAGTCAACTTGTTCTTTCCTACGCGCGATGGGTTCCCTGAGGTTCTAAAGGAAGGCGATATTTGCATATGCAAAAATATGAATGTGAGTGAGAATTATCGCGATCAAACGCTCCTCGTTTATCATGACTAAAATATTGAAAAAGCTTCAACTATACCCGAACCGCAAACAAGGCATCTCCAAGTCAGGCGGCAGGTCAAAATGGATGTTTCTGGATGGCGAGACGTTGGAAGTGAGACCTTGCAAGAACACCTGCGAAATGCTGGACGAAGACTGGGATATCGCTCGCGTATTACGCGAATGGTACAATACTTTTCACAAACCGGATGCTAGCGTAGACCCACGCCAAGTAATCTCCCTTACACCCAAAGAGAAGACCAGTAGACGCATGATCAGAACCGAGGAAATCGATGACACGGTCAAGTACTTTGATTATGTGGGCCAGGTACGACGAGGATGATCCAAAACCGAGGAAACCAAATTTTCAACAGATATTCTAGGTCATCTCTTACAATCGTTCACTTCAATATCGGAAAGTCGAGCTGCTGCTGACAGATTATACGCCAAACAGAAAACCAATGCCGGGTTTCCATTCGGATAGCACTGTGGATCCTGAGCTTATCATTCAATGCACTCTCTGGGATGAGAACGCAGATGACTGCCCCGACCTCGAGTACGGGGATTACTTACATCTTCGAAACTGTGTTGCTTCTATTGGAAAGCTTGGTTATCAAGAAATGAACGTTCGCGGCGACAGAAATCACATCACAGAATTTAGGAAGGTAAAGAAATTGGATAACCCGGAAGACGTCTGGGTGTTGGCGATCAAAAGGTAATCGTGTAGTTGGGCTTTCCGTTGAACTGAACCTAAAATATTACGACAGACGTGCCGAACAATATTGGGAGAAAAAGAAAGGGAAAACGTTGGAACCACGCAAGATCGAATCGACCGGCGTCAGGACAGGTACACACACAGAGACTGACATCGGGTTGTCAACAAGTCCCATTCTTAGCGGATTTTCTTTTGTAGTGGTTACGGAATACGTACCGAGATCATACAGCTCAATCAGTCAAGTCCTAAACAGTCCGAAAGTAACTGATCAAAGTAGAAATGAGACTATAGCAGTTATATTAATCTTATTAATAGGTCAATGACAGATATAAGCTCCGGGCATCTGTAATTGCTTACAAGCCGACTGATGTTGGCCAATGGGTAAAGAAATGGTGTCCTCGCTGCGATCTTTCGTGAGTCTCTCGTTAACCATTTACGAGGTTCCAACGGTTATTGCTGACAGAAAGAATGGTAGTTTCAACTGTGAAATCGAGTTATGTGATAACTGTGAAGCATCGCTCGATCAGTTTATCTACCAATGTTGCTTTCTCGTACAAGATGGTCCCGAAAGCCGGATAATATTGTATTGCTACGGAGATGATTCAGTAAGCTATCACAATAAGCTTGCTCTTTGTCGACAGCAGTGGAATCTAACTTTGGGTCTATTAAGCAAATGTTACTGAAAGACTTGCCGCCAGCAAGGTCAGTAAGAATGTCTGCGCTATTAAATTTCCTACTAACAAACAAACGTTTCTAGACCGGATGAAGTTAGCCAAAAGAAATTGATTGAGCTTCTGGATCGGATATGCGGTAAAGAATATTACGATATTGGTATCGTATCTTATGTCATTCCAGGGAAGGGGCGACGATATAACATCACAGGTACCCAGTTCATATTCGAGTAAATGGCTCATATTTGTAAATACAACACTATACTCCCATCATAGTTTATTTAATGAAACCAAATCAAACAGAGAGAAGCACCCTACTAAATCCGATCCCTTTGATTTAACGTTGGTACCACCACGTCAAGCAATCCTTGTTGGGATGTCCCTGGGTCGAATACTTCAGGCAGCAGGCACTACCGCCACACTCCCAGCAACTGCGAAAAGCTCGGGCTTTACTATCACTGTTAGCAGGTCAGCCGAGTACCCAGAACAGCGAAGCATACAGGGTTCAAAATATTGTTTGTACAGTAAAGTCTTGGGAACGCTCTTGATTCATGCATTGGGAGGAAGAAAAGGCTATTAGTTAAATACGGCGCTTCCGGTAACGAGCGCATTGGTGTTACTGACAACGTTGTCGTGCAAGGAAGGTCTCATGAAGTCCGCCACGTCCTGCTAAATTTGCGCCATAGTGGCTGGTGAGCAAGCTTGCCTTTTCACCCCTTCTTGCGCTAGTAACACCCTCCCCAACCTACTACTTCCTTTCGCCGGCTATGTTTGGCCTTGTCCTGTCACTCCTTTTCACCAGTTTGGCAGCAGCAGCAGGCGACCTTCCATCTTACGAGCGAGGCGAGCTCATACCTCTGTTTTACAACAAAGTCTTTTCTCATCGGACGCAATTCCCGTATGCGTACAGTTCTCTGCAATTTATCTGTCCTCCGTACACCGAAGTCTCATGGAAGGATAAGCCTCGAATGTCGTCGAGCTGGCTCGTCGCGGACCAAGACTGGCAGGGCAACCGCCTCGTCGAAAGCGATTACAAGATTGCAACCCTCGACAATGTCGACTGTAACGTGCTCTGCACACGCGTCTGGTCTCCGGAAGATGCCCAGGAAGCTCGAGAACTCATCGAAAACGATTACCAAGTGGAATGGTACAAAAAAATGGAATTCGATATGAAAGAACCCTACTTGAGTTCGCTATAACGCCCCCCGTATAGGTACCTCGATGGATTACCAGGCGCAACAGCATCGTATACAAACGAAGTGAATACGCGTGCTTATCGCGCAGGCTTTCCGTTGGGTCTCATCAAGGTATTTGTCCGTAAAAAGAACATCTGAACGTGGGGGCCGCTCACCCTGACTTTTACCTTTTTCAGAACGACAAGGTCTTTATCCATAATCATGTCACTTTCAATATCCTTTACACGCCAGTGGACGATGCAAATAACCGCATACACATTGTTGGCTTTGAAGTATACCCAGATTCGTATGTATGCTCCCCCATTGTTCTCTTGTGGTGCACAGGAAAAATCTGACTCTGCCGCAGTGTTGCCAATGGTCAATGCACACATACTTCCATAGATTATACCATGCAAGAAGTGATGACTGACCAACAAAAGTCAATCACGTTCACTTATTCTGTCCGATGGAATCAAGTAAGCTACCTACCACGTGCCCGCCCGCTGGGAACAAGTGCTGATCCCCCATCTCTCAGATCAAGTCTCCCACTCGAGAGCGATGGGACATGTACATAATTGATCCAGATATCCACACTCATTTTTACGCCATGATCAACAGTGTCATCACTGTCCTAATTCTTGTCGGTACCCTCGGCGTCATTCTGCTCAAGACGTTGCGGAAAGATGGAGGATCATCTTCTCATGAGGATATGGACTATAAGGTACGATGCATTAAACGCGGGCGGCCCAAAAAAAATGAGCTAGATTTCTGATTTTGCTACAGCTCCACGACAGCAATTTTGAGGATATCATCGGATGGCGACTGATCCATCGCGACGTATTTCGACGACCGATTTATGGTGGACTTCTGGCGCCGATCGTTGGATCGGGTGTGCAACTGCTCACTGTGATATTTGCCATTTTAGGTATCAATTTTCTGGCATTCGAAGGTTACACGCGGCTGAGATCCTCTTTTTCACAGGTTGCTTTGTGGCTGGGTGGTGCCATCCAGCGGACTCTGGATCAGTGATCAGCGTCGGCATTGCAGCATTTACATTGGGATCGTAAGTTGACAGAAGCAATAGACAAAGACATTTTTTAAACTCATGTTCTGGTTACACAGCGTATTGGCGGGATATTACAGTGCACGAATTTATAAAGTTTTCCGCGGCAAGTCATGGTTTCTGGACGCTGCACTGGTAAGCAGGGGGAGCGTGTATCATGAAGCGCCAGCCCACCTAATACTTTCGATCGGTAGACGTGTTTGATCGTCCCAGGCTTTATCTATGGATGTTTGATGGTAACAAGTAGCCTGGGCTGGGTGATGAGCTCATCTATCGCGATTTCCGCAAAGGGATGGGTGATGTTGACTGGTCTATGGCTTTTGGTCATTGTTCCGCTGACGTTTCTGGGCGCGCTCGTGGGTGATCGTCGCGACCGTATTGAGCACCCCGTACGCACTACACAAATGCCGCGATATATCCCTGAGAAAAGGTGGTACCAGGAATATGGGTTTAGGTAAATAACAAGCGCTTAGACTGAGTCTATATGATATACAACTCATTTGGGAAAAAAAGCATTGCCATCGGAGGCGTAATTCCTTTCGCTGTTATTTTCGTCGATCTGGACGAGTTGCTAAAGACGATTACGCAAGGCGAATTTTACTTGTCTGCGCAATATATCGTGACGGCTTGGCTGCTACTAGCTATCGCCACCGCGTCCGTTACGATTGTGCTTGTGTTCCTTCAATTGTGCAACGAGGTAAGAAAAAACTGGGACGACGTTTTTTTGCTTGGTCGATCGCTGAACTGTTTGCTGCTGCCCAGGATTACCACTGGTGGTGGATGTCCTTTGCGCTTGGAGCTTCCTCATCGATCTACATGTTCCTGTGAGTTAACTTACCAACTGATCCTTTTCGTTTAATTACATGGTAAATAACCAAACATTCATCTGTATAGATACTCTTTGATCTTTTACTGGATACGATCAGACATAACAGGACTAGCAAGTGGTGCTATCTTTGTCATGCATACACTGCTTGGATGCGTCTTGGTAGGCGTTGCGAATGGCGCTCTCGGATTTCTCAGTGCATACAGTGTTATTAGGAGGATATATTCGGGAATAAAGGTACGTAAGCATGAAGTTTGTCACGTCGCTTTTGACTGACCGGACGTCCCAATGTAGGTTGACTAAAGTGTTATAACCCCAAGAAGAGGAGTCATTCCAAGTAGCTGTGTGCAAGCGGGCTTTTATCTGCAACAACGAGAATTGTTGCGAAAACGTGACGAACAACGGATAGATTCTTTCGAAAACACGCCGAGATTAGTCGCATTGCTATTTAATCGTTTTGTAAATTCACAAGAACCGTTGACGGCTTTTGCACCGTCATACTAAAGCAAGATACCGCATACCATCCACAGACTATCGCGCCTTTAATGTGTCATAGACTGCATGCAGCCTCATTGCTGTCAGTCACAAGCCCGTAAAAGTTTATCTGTGTACATGGTAATACAGCATTTTCGTTCATGCTGGTGTCATGCCTGAGGACAAAGTTACAGCTGGAAGAGCTCATCTTTTTCAGTATGACGGATTTGCCTTCTTTACAAAGCAAAGAATAATCCCTGGATTTCGTATTTTGTATAACAGGCGAACATGGACCAAAAGTACAGAAATGTTTTTACGAGTTCTATATATGAAAAATAATTCTTTTTACATGCCCCTGTTTGATGAATGTTCATTAGATAACATTGCCAAAACACCTAAAAAAACAAAAGGAGAATTACCTCTGCTTCATCTGCATAATCAGGGCGACCTTCTTTCGAACAAGAGCACCAAACAACTTGCGGTTCCGTTCGATCTTTATGCGTCGCCGTGCAACCGTCGGTTTTTCATAGTACCGGCTCGCTCGCTTTTCTTTACGGACATTGTTTTGCGCAAGAATCGAGTTGAGTTTGCGGTACGCCGTGTTTGGGTTGCTGACGTTGCCGATCGACCGACCAATGTACGGGTTCAACGAAACGGCAAAATCCTGGTTCGTGTCGTCAGCATCGAGCAGCGTCGGGATCGGCTTGGAAGATGCTCGTCGCCATGCACTTGAAGACGTAAAAGACCGCCAACTCGTTGTTGCTGCTGATGAGACGATGTTTAATTTGTTGAACAAAGACGTACGTAATCCCAACAACATTATTATTTCCTGTACTGAAGCTGTTTGGGTTTTTCTCCCTGAAAGAAGTCCTGAAAGAGGCAAGTCAGCAAGTCACGCAGGGCTTGTACCCACCTTCATAATGCGCTGAGACAAGTCGCATTCAGGAACGCGGCGCATTCCAAAGATCGTTTCGCCATTGCACGCACTTTATCAAAGCAGAAACTGTTGCGATACTGACAGCGAATGCAGAATTTTCCAGAGACAAACAACGAACTGTTACATGTCGCGTCAGTGGACATTGCCAGCTTGAGCACTGGACCTGTAGAAATATCAGCCTCCACCAGAAAAAACGCTTGCATAAGAGAATGTCTAGAGATCACATCAACGGCCGGAATCAGTCGGCTGGATTTGCTGGGAAAGGCACAACTTGCATTATGCATTTGTCTCTGAACTATATCAGCATACGTATGCTTTATCAGTTTGTTGAGAGACTTGGATCCGATGAACCTCCTTTAAATGAAACCTGACGGAACATATAGCTTGTCTATGGGCGCTCGCGTCGAAGTTTACGCGTACACGACTTAAAGAAAGACTGACTGGCTAGACAGGGGCCTTATCAAAGTGATTAAGGACATTGATTGCGCGTGATAACTTTTTCAGCATGCTCTGAGAGGAACTGTTATCAGATGGGTCTCATTAACCAGTTGAATTAGCAACCTTATATCGACATGAGAACTTCTGCAGGGACCCAATCCACATGGATCCGCGGAACGCGCGCGTGCCCTCTCTCTTGTTGAACAAGGAAAAGGGTTTTTGACATGTAATTAACTCTATCGCGACATGCATGCCAAAGTGGTGGTTCCGGGGAATGCCGGAGAGAGCGCTAATTGGGAGGTCCTGATACCAGCAGCAGCAGGACGACCAAGAAAATGTTCCCGAAATCCGGCGTGGTCTTGCACCAACCTCAGGGCTCTGTGCAGATGCATATTTACTTGTGGAACTCTCAATTGCTTGCTCAAAAAATATGACAGAAGCAGACGCTCGTTTTTTTTTTCTAGACATTCGGGCAAAAAGTCCACGTCAAGCTGAGGATGACAACGATTGGTCACGAAAATGATATCACGCTGCATGGTCATTCGAGATGAGTGAGAGCCTTTGTACGACAAGCGGGTCGGCTCGAGAATATACGGGCGGATCGTCAATAAGATGTAACCTCGTTCTTGTTTGTATTAAGCAGACTGAACGCACTTGTTATTGTTATCCGCATGCAGAGAGGAAAACAATAAGAGCTCCCTCAGTATATGTTCTCCGTCCTCTTCACAGCATCCATTTGTCTGTGAGTCATATGCATACATATATATACATGTTTTTTTTCTTGATGATAGCGTAATGTGTGACATTGGGGGGAGAGAGTGGTTGCAAGCTCGAAACTTTCTTTACCATCATCTGATCCTTGTGCCTCTGCCATGGTCCCTTTTTTTGTTTGTTTGGCATTTTTTAATTAATTTCGCAAAAAATTTAAATGCATCATGGTCACGTTACCTCTTGTTTTCTTGTGCATTGCAGAGATCAGCGACGATGGAACGTTATCAAGAAAGAAAGAAAAGTGGTATTTGCCACCAGACAGCCACCCCCCAAACAAACTTGCTTCAAGGTCAGCCAGCCGAATGAGGCGATCTTTGCACAACGACAGCCATGGTGACACGATGTTTTCATATTCCGCGCATAGCGGCGGAGTTGATGGTTGCATCCGCCATCGTTTTATTTTACGAGATCAATGACCAAGAAAACGAAAAAAAAAAAAAAAGAGAGAAAAACATAAAACAGGAAGACATGGAGAGAGAGAAAAGAGTTCCTTGTTTTGAAAAAATATAAACAACGCGTGCTAATTGTTTCATCAAGTATGCAGATGCGAGCAAGTGTTGGGTCGGTGATGAATCCTGCAGCTCGGCACCAATACTTGGGTTGGACCACCTGACAAGATGCATTCAAGACCGACACCCATATTTATATGAATCGTGGTTGGAAAAACAGCGGATCCCTTATCTCTTTTTTCCCTTCTTCCTGGTTTCCATAACATCATATGCTTCGCGTACACTCTGTTCTCTATCTCCAGCATGTCTGGACGCGACCTGTCTGTGAAGATATCCCAGAAGAAGCCGAGCCTGAATGTCAGAAATCCGTCTTGTCGACTGTGGAAGAACATGATTCCCTTATCATCATCGAGCAAAACGATGAACAGGTCTCTTCTTCTTCTCCAGCAGAGCCAGGTACGTATAACCCCCCATACTTTCTCAGTTAGACAGACGCAGACTAAGATTCTTGTTATCGTAGTGACAATAACCGAGGAACCGGCTCCATTGCCACAAGTCGCGGAAGAGCCACCTGCTGCTGCTGTTGTCCAAGAAGAACAACAAGAAGTGAAAGAAGAACTGACCCCTCAAAAGGAAGACGAGGAGGAAAAAGAAAAAGAACTAGAAGTGGCGGTGGAGGCAGCCAGCCAACAAGAAGAAGAAGAACACCAGCCTATCACGCAAGACAGTGGCATTTCCAGTTTCGAACACACCAAGCGTGACAGCCGCGTGTCATCCTTATCGCCCATTGCCGAAGAAGACGATGACAACAAGAGCCACCGCAGATTCTTTACCACCATCGTGCCTATCCTTACCCGCTCCTCCTCCTCCTTTGTGGACGACGAGATGCCACCCACGCCCATCTCCCTGCGCTCCACTCAGAAATTCCAGTCCAAGCTTGTCAAGCAGCGCAGAAACATTTCCAAGAAGTTGAAGCGTGCCTTTTCCGTCAAAAGTGCTGCTGTCGGTGCTGCCAAGCGTGCCACCATGTAAACAAAAAGAAAAAGGCCCCCCTTTTCTCTCTTATCTATCGTTATATATGTATACAACCATTCATTTTTTCGCTGTCTGTATAGTTATTTTTTTTGTTCCATGCATATATACATATCATATATATATATATATACCCCCCTCCCGCCTTCTACCAACATGCATTTCTTAAACCCTTCTCCTCCTCCTGCTTAACGATTCAAAAAGGAACAATGGTATTTTTATGGGTAGTTCACACTACTCTTGGATAAAATGTGGGGTTCTACAATGCCATTGGCTTTCGCGACCGGACAATCTTTGTGAGCCAGCAACAGCGTCTTGAGGTTCAAGATCTCGTCGCGCAGCATATTCACTTGTTGTTCCAGTTTCTCGTTGTCCACATTGAGGTATTCGACACGGTGCTGCAGATCAGCAAGCCATTGTTTCTTGCGTTGCCGGCATTTCAAAGCAGCTACGTATTACATGCTATCCATTGAGTCTTTCTTTTTTTGCGCAGGATGAATCATTTGTGTGCAACCAAACCTTGCCGATTTCGTTCTAAAAAGTTTCTCCGCCTCTCTTCTTCCTCACTCTGTGGTAGTGGTGGTGGTGGTGGCGCGGAAGGAATCATGGCTACGGTGCGCCGTCGGCCGGATGGTAGTATTGTGGTGTGATCCGTCAAGGCTGAGTTGTGAAAATCTGGCATACTTTTACGATGACCCACGACGGGGCGAGGTTGCATAAACTGTTCTGGCGCAAGCTGACTCGTGGAAAAATTCGCTGAAATCAAACAGCAGTCAGTCAGTCAGTTGATTCAAAGAAGAAGCATATAGATCATTTGGCCGCCAACCGACCTGCCATGGAGTGAGCCATGGGCGTCCTGTTTGTAAACTGCTGTGGAATCGGTTTAGGAAAGGCCACTGCTGCTGACGATGATGATGAAGCTACCGATGCCGCCGCTGACGACAATGACCAAAATGCGGCTGACGTCGAGGAGGGTGATTCACATGGTTGTTGTGGCACGGGTTGCACCATGGGATCAGACGAGTGGACCAAGCTGGACAGGATGCTGTCAGGATCCAGCGTGTCCAATCCGCATTGCTCCAGAACTTGCGTCATGTTCGCTTCACCACCACCGCCGTCAGACTGAGCCCCGGGTTCTGTGAAGCAAATAGTATTCATGCTCGCGTCTTTCCATGGTAAGTACAATGGGTCCTTACCCATGATAAAAATTTTCCGTAACAAAGAGACCTATCTCGTTTACAAAAAGAGAAGGATGCAAAAGGGCAGGTATACGAGATGTTCTACATAATTCACCGAAACCCACGTTTAAATAACAAATCGAGTAAGACATCCCCCAGTTTCGTAACTAATTGTAACAGCGCCAAACACGAATAAAGCGCTCCATGTTGATCGTGTATGCTATGTACATTTACAAACTGGATAGATAGAGGAAGCATCAGAAACCGACAAAGACAGCAGCACCGCTACCGGGCTTCGTAGCCAACACGGCATCGTCCAGTTCTTCACTGGAGAGTTCAGGGAACTTCTGGCGATAGTAACCTTCCTTGATGGCGTCAATTAATCTAGGCACGTTGGGCTCTGTCGTCAGCATGACGGTACAACCGCCCCAACCAGCGCCCGTCAAGCGCGCTCCATACGCGCCATTTTTCCGTGCAATTTCGCAAATTTCTTCGATTTCAGGGCATGAACAGTTGAACATCTTTGCGCACGACTCTTGCGACGCATTCATGATGGTTCCCAGGACTTGCAATGTGTCTTCCGCAGACGATGGCTTCTCGCACACAGCCGCAAACTCCACCACGCGACGCGCTTCCGTCAGGACATGGCGGGTGCGCTGCACTAACCGGAAATAGTCGGTCTCCACGGGGAATCGCGTCATGTACTTTTCCTGGAGCGTCTTGCTGGACCATCCAATCATATTCGCGACTTCATCCAGACTGTAGCCTTGGCCGTTGCTCTGGTCTCGAGGGAACAGCTTGTCCAATTGTCCAATCAGATCATCAAACTTTTCGACCTCAGAGGAAAGACATGAATCCTTAAAGTAGGCATTGAACACTTCCTTGAGCGAATCGGTCGGTTCCGCGAGTCCGAGCGCCTTGCTGAGGAATAAGGCGGCCATCTTGGTCTCCACCACGCGCAGGTTGTAGTTTCGGGGTGCAGTGACAAACTTGTCGGCGGTCACGAGCGTGTTCGCGATCACAAACGCCAGAGGAGGCTCGGTCGAGGGCAGGCGGACCAGCCGCGTCGAGAGGCCCGGAACGAACTCGACGTGAAGCGCATACTGCTGCTCGGAAAACACAGACGCGCTCTGGTCCATACCGCCCGAGTTCACACCCACATTCCGCTCGGCCACAATCGCAATCTCGGTCAATTCTTGCTTGGTCAGCGGAAGCTCATTCGCGACAATCACAGCCAAGGCCGACGCGCACACAAAGGCCGCAGACGACGACAGACCCGAGCCTGCAGGCACAGTGCCGTCCACGAGCAGATACATTCCCTTGGGCTTCTCAAGGTTCTCTGCACGTTCAAGCATGCCCTATAACAAACCGTCCCATTTATTTCTTGACCTTGTTATCGGATAATTTTACTTTTTACCTTGTAACCGCACTTGAAGTAGTTTGACCATTCGTGTTTGGTGGCATCAATGGTGACGACCGTTCCTTTACCCTCAAAGTCAAACTCTCTTGACTTGTACTTTGGATTCACGTTGGCAAGTCGCACGATCGAGTCCTCGGTCGTGGTCGCGACAGCAATGATAACGTCTCGTTCAATGGCCATGGGCATCACACCAAAGCCGCAATAGTCAATGTGTTCACCGATAAGATTGACCCGGCCAGGGGACCGTGCAATGAATTCAGGCTTGCGCCCGTAGAGCTTGGTAAACTTTTCCACCAAAGCATCGTAACGTGCTCTAAGTAAGGGAAATGTGTTGGCCAAGTTATTTTTTTGGCTGGTTTTCTTTTTTGCCCTGTTTTACCCTTGCTTTGCTACCGCCGATGTGTCGTATATCTTGTCAAGAGAATCGTAGGTAGGAACTCGAGCCATGTTCGCAGGTATCAAGTAAGTGGGAAGAACAAAAAGTGGCAAACAGATTGATTTTTATCAGGTTTTTAGATTGTCGGAGCACAAAGTTGCTTTCATAAGCAAGTTTGCGTAACGCGAATCATCGTCACGAGTGCCGATTCCGAGGAATCCCAACAGTGAAAGGCTCCCTCTCTCTTTCTCTCTATGTCTCTGACCATAGTTTGCCAATGTGGATACGTCCGCGAGATGAAAACGAGACAGTACAAGGATACTTTAGTGGAACGAACGAAAAAAGGTACGATCGAATCCTTTTCTATATACGCTATCACTGTAATTCGTCCCAAAACAATGGAGATTGTATCCGTCCAATCATCGTTCGCTGCCCACTTTTCTGTCATCAGGGTCACCCTCAGTTTTTTTTGCCTCACTTTTCTCTTTCCCCACAATGTACCCTTCCCCGCCACACCAAACCATGTTCTTCAAACCTTCATTGCCACCCCATTTCGCCATGCAAGCAACGAGTCCCGGTAATTGCTCTGCTTTCCCCCCTCACATATCATTTGGCTGCAGACTAAACCATAACAATATACAGAGCATAAAATGGCCCCACCTATAGAACATACGCCATGGGTGCCAGCAGGTAAAATAATAATGAACCGACCATCCACAAGAAAGAGAGCTTATATTCTGTAAGAACCGTTGCATCCACTGCCACCACTGACGTTGCCTCTTCCTCCTCCTTCTTCTACGCAACCCTATCAAGCAGTCGCCACAACAACAACTACCACCACCAAAAGCAACCGTGTCGTTATTCCATCCAAACGTGCAGCACAGAACCGGGCGGCCCAGAGAGCTTTTCGCCAGCGACGGGATCGTTACGTAAAAGACCTGGAGCGCAAGGTGAAAGAGATGGAAGGATGGCCAGAAGAAATGGAAAAACTGCGTGGAGAAAACGAGCAATTACGGAATACCGTCAAGGCCTTGGAACGTCGAATAGCTGAGCTCACAGGCGGGGAACCGACCACGCCGCCGTCCGCCAATACGACGACGACATCCTCATCATCACCGTCTATCCCACAGTCTCCTACGAGTCCTCTACCCGATCATCATCAGAAAAGCAGTAGCACCAGCAACTTTACAGTCGATCATTCACACGCACCCCATGAGGGTGACACAGCCACCACCACCGTCCATCCACAACCATTGCCTCCTCCTCCTGATTTCTGGACTCTGGACAGCAACTTTGACCTGGACTTTGCGTTTGACTCTGTATTTCCGGATGATTTCGTGGATAATCACCCAATGTCCGATGAGGTCCTGGATGACCTGTTTGCCATGCTTCAGACACGACAGCGACCGCAGATACCCATACAACCATCATCGGAACATCCCCTTTTATAACAATGACGAGATGTACTTTTCAATAAAGCCCTTCTTTTATTAGTCATGCACTTGTTTTGATTCAATAAGCAAAGAAAGAGAGGGGAGCAAAAGAGACTGGTCAGAGTTAACGGGTGCCAGTACTGGGACATGTTTCATTCAACATGGCCAAGCAGTGGAGTGCTGTTTGCTGATAAGCAGGGACATGGATTTGGCTCAGGGTGTTATTGAAGGTCTGGACATCGATGGTCTGGTTTCGAGAGAGCAAAGCAGCAAAATCACTTGTGTTGTCCGGGTCGCAGACATCCGTAGGACGAACATTCGCGTCATCTAGATAAATGACAATGAAGCCGCCAATTGATCTTTATCAAGAAGGAAAAAGCAGGACTTACGGCTAGTCCAGAAAAAGACGGTCTTGTTATCAGCAGCGGCTGCATTCAGTGGCACGTCCAAGGTCGGGATCGATGCCAAACTAAAAAGCGTGGTGCGGCCGTCAACTGTCAGAACCGACCAATTGCCTTGGAAAAAAAAAGGAATGAATGATCGTTTCCTTTTCTAAATTTATATAGAGATATGTACCTAGATAGAACTGGAAGCTGTATTGGTGCTGCGAAACATCAATGTCCGGAGTGGGTGGCCGGAGCTGAAGAATGCCATTCGCGCGCAGCTTTCCGAGCGGCTTCTGGGTCGCCGTCGTCGGGACCAAGACGCAGGACGAGTCCACCGCAAGCGAAGACCGGGAGTTGGCCAGCATATCGGTTGTCTCACACACGCATCGGGTATGGTATTGGTCACTGATGTGCTGCATGAAACTCTGAATATTCGGCGAAACAGCGGTCGTGAACCCTTATCATGCGTCCTTTTTAACCAGCATACTACTACGAAAGAGCGAGAAAGATACTACTACTTACAGCGACCATTAAACTCACTCAGATTCGTGGTGTTTGGATAAATACCACCACCAGCCTGACGAGGCAACACGTACGCTTGGACAGCCACCAAAGATGCCAGAAGAATCAACAAGAAATGCATCGTTTCTGTTTCTCCTGGGATTCCCTTCCGCCCCGCGCTTTATATATAGACAGTTGATGAAACATAGAGTCACCTGCCTGCTTGGCATAGTTCGAGTTGACATCGGTCTTGCGTTGTCTGTGTGTGTGATATATAACGTCTCCCTCGCGTAACCCATGCTCGTTTGGGATCTCGGCTCATACGACGCCCGGGCTAGGGTTCGAGCAATGTGGAAGACCTCCCAGAGTCTATGCTTTTTTCAAGTGACGGGTCTCATACATGGAAAAGCAGCAGGAATACTGGAACATTCGATGACTCGTTTCAGACCAAAGCTGCACATCTGTTTGCACCGACCAAGAACGTTTACCTGCGACCAAGAAAGACATATCCTTGTATGCAAACAATAACGTGGATGTGTCCTTTTAGCGAGTCTTTTGCATGATACACCACATTGCTTTATATACCCAGATCGCTCAAGCTCACCGAAAATAGACCCTACTTGTAATTGTTAAAAGGGTCGCTGTGCTGTGATCACTACCAAGTCAGCAGCAACCTAACCCAATGCGACCAAGTAGATTCCCGCTGAAACCGTGATAAACGAGCTCAATGTCTAATGCACAACTTGGATAATGGCATTACACGTTTGTTATTTGGCAAAATAAAATACGAAACAAGGCAGACTATCGTTAACATACGCCCGCAAAGATTTCGCTTTGGTTAAATGATGACGACGGCTGCTTAAACGCTTGTTGTTGTTGAAGATCACTAGCCCATGTCTTGATCGTTTCCAGCATGACCATGATCTTTTCAACATCGCCACCAAATACATCTGGCAAGGATTCGGGTCAGATTGAAGAGGCAAAACTATGCTTTAGAGAGCAAGAGACTTTACCTTTGATGGTGTATTGTCCGTCAATCACAACGCCTTCGCGTCCCATAAACTTGAAGGCAGCAACAAGCGTGTCAAGTATATGCATGCTCGTAGCACCGCCGCCTTCGGGCGCAGGCGGTCGACGCACTTGCTTGTTACTGATCGTCTCCAGTAACTCGATCAATACCTCGCCGTCACGGAAAGCCGTAGAGAGATCATCCACTTGGCGCTCGGGCGGCAGATGCTTGTTTACCCACCGAATGTACTCGTCTGCACCCCAATGACCATGGCTAGCTGATCCGTCACTCGATGGTAGGGACTTTTTGGTGGTGGTCGTGGGTAGTCGCGGCATTTCCGGTATAGGAGGCATGTCATCGTTTCTGTGACCTCGGGAAGACACGGTCGAGTAGGCGCTGCGAGTATGCAGGCTTCGCCCGCTTACACGGTCACTGTAATCATCATCGTCGTCGCCATACTCATCGTCTCCTTCCTCCTGCACACGATCCATTCTGAAGTCGGCGGACGCACTGATAGGTCGCTGCGTCTTGTACATGAGCATCGAAGGTGGCCGAGGCCGCATCTTCCGAGCCACCTCAAGTGAAACTGTAGCAACTGGGTTCGAGGACATTACAGGCGCTGTAGATACGGGAATTAGTGCGTTTCCATTCAAACAGAGGAAGAAGCATCATGACATACTGCTAATGTCTCGAGAAATGGTCGTTTTCATCAGAGCACTGACCCATTTCCGCATCGACTCTTCGGTATCCGTGTAAAAGTAGAAAGTTCGCTCTCGTTCATGCTGTGCCTTGAAGCTGTATTTCGTGCTATGAATCGAGTCGTCTACAACAATCTTGTAGCCGCGCAAGTTGATGATGCCTTTCATGCGAACATCCTATCCGATCCCGGTTTGCTTTCAGTACCTTGCTTCTCTGGACGACGACAGTAGTAACTTGCTTACCTTTGGGCTCTTGAAATAAAACAGGTTAAACCCCTTCAGCACAAACCATCGCTTGTTCCAGGTCTTGTATTTGTCGCTCTGTTTATGAAGCCAACCTTCATGTTCTGGAGTCTGAGAAACTTCTTGATTCGTTGCTGGCTCCACTGAGGCGACCGAAAGCTTATGGCTGTTGTTATCCCTGGTACAACTGCTAAGTACCGGTAAAGAAAAGCTGAGGTAATACACAATGGACAACTTACGAAGCTTGACCTGGCACGGATGCGGACTGGATAGACGAATGATTGGAAATACTCGACTATCATGAGGCAACAATCAATGTCCGTCTGTTGTCTCTGACAAAAAGTAAATTTCTTACGTCTGTCATCCAGTCGTTGTTTCTGCTGGCGATAGTCGAAGGTGCACTCGAAAAAGTGTCTTTGTCTGAGGAGTCGACGCTCTTCAAGGACATTTTCCGAGAACTCGAAGCATAGCTACCCTTTCTTGACTTGGGCAAAGGGTTTCGTTCCTCGCTTCGGGTCGACGAGATGGATTTTTTGGAGGACACGGTATTGAAAGTGTTGGAACGACTGACCATACTTTGCGGTGAAACAGGACGCGACATGTCGGCAGATACAGCCAGATAGTGGGACTCGTCCGTTGACATCGCGTCGCCTTTCGGATAGGAGCTATCCGACTCGACGGGTGACGGTGGCGACCTCAACCGCATATCAGCCTCGCGGGAAGCTCTGTTCTTACTGAGTGGCTTTGGAGGGTGGACCTAGAATAACAACCATAAGACTCGCCCTGTAGGGTAAGCAAAAAAAAAAAATAAACTCACATCATCATTGCGGGAACCTTCTTGCTGTGCTTTCAAATTATTAATAGCAAGCATCACCTTGTATCTCTTGCCGTAAGTCAGAATGCCTAGCTCCTTGAGGGCATCCAATGTCAACTCTAGCAGAATATCTCCCGTAATGTCCTGGTCTAAAAAAATTCCTGTCAATAAAATTCTATTCCTGTTCTCCTCCCCGATCTGGTGTCTCTCTTTTTCTCTCTCTCCTGCGTCCCCCAATAATTCGCCAATCCTTCTATACATATATCTCTCTCTCTGTGACAAAACGGAATTTGCATTTACCAATAAAAGTCTTGGCTGCAAAGCTTAATCCAACCGAGTCCAGCCAAGCAGCGACATGACAGGTGTCCCATTGGTCGGGCGGGATGGCAGAGAAGTCACTGGATTTTGGTGAAACTTGAGAAATAGCTTTATCGATTTTATCTTCCAGAGATTGCTGTTGTTCATGTTGGGTCGAAACGCATGTCGATGAAGAATCTCGCGTGCACGGCAGTTGCGGTTTCTCATGCGAGATATAGTTCATTGGGAAAAGACCGACTTCGCCATGGACGTTGCGGCCCTAAAGAGACAGGAACATTGAGCATGTCCAGGCGACAAAAGATTACGTAGCCCTTTTGTGTCGAACCTGCCACCAGCCGTCCTGGTACTTTTCGTCTCGTTCGAGAACTTCGATAGGTTCTCCAATTTTGAACGTAATTTCGTCGTCGTTTTCTGCGTCAAAGTTGTGAATGGCGTAAACTATTTGTCGCATGTTTTAATAAGGAACGAAGTAAGAATATAAAGAAAGGAATGGGTTGAATAATACAACAGGTAGAATAGATAAAACGAAAGGAAGGGATAAGCACCGAGCCGAGTAGAAGAAGGAAGGGAAAAGAAGAGAAAAGGCTGATACTGAATGGTTAAGGGGCGCAAGTTAAACACAGAAAGAGTAAGGAGGTATTGAGAAAGGGGATGTAGCTATTGAAACTCGATCTATTCGTCTCTTTCTTTTGCACTCATTGTCTCGGCGCAGACACTGAATGGAAGGAACGCGACAAGATCGAACAGTATAAACATTGGTTAAGCAAGATTCTCCATTCGAATTGCTTGGTATTCCTGTAAACATCGACTTCCATGAATTACTTTTAGCCAAGGCTGTAGTCGTAATTCACGTCGTCAAGAAAGCGAAACCCTATTGGCTTAAGGAGACTCGTAAACTTGCACTTTGTCTGAAATTAACCAATTTTAGTGGAGGAAATTGAAAAAGGATCATCAAAAAGGCCATTGTTCACCTGGACACTGTACACTTTATATCTTCTGTTCCGAGCGAGCGAGAGGGCGGAAAACCAATGAAGCATACGTAATCTTAGGAGTTGTATCTGACAGAACAAATGATTCCTCCAGGTCGTAGTAGCTGAGTTCAGCTTCCTTTGAAAGGGAGTTTTTGCACACTTGCCCGTCTGCTTCGCTAGAGAATGCCACTCTGTAACGCATTGATATGCGTATGGTAGCTTCTGCAAGATGTTACTCTCTACTCTCAATAAATCGGGTATTGGATGCTTTCTAGCGCGCAGTGCAAGCGGGCTCATACTCATGTACATCATACTCATGTACACACAGTAGATAGATCGCTCCAGTTGCCATTTTTGTTTGCTTTCCCGCCACATCGAGTCGTGCATATTACAGTTGCCATTTTATGCGCGCTCGAGCAGATCGTATTTCTGCATTGCATCGGTATTAGACTTGCAGATGCTCCGTTTTCGTCCTTTTATGCACGCGTTGTCCCAATCTGCCGTTATAAAAATGTCACAGCATCTGTTGTGGCACCTGTCAATGAAAAAGCAACTCTCTTTTCATTATCTCACGAAACTGTTTTAGGAACCATATCGAGAGACAGGCCGAAAACTGTTCTATTTGTAAGCGCCCAATTAAAAACAAGATATTGATTATGAGAGCGAGGCGTATTCAGCTACGCCACGCTTCGTGGATGGGAATGCCAAGCCAATACAGTCGGACACTGGGACTCGTCAAAGTACACAGACGACGGCAGCAATAATAATAAAATAGCAGCCGCGGAAGCGGGGGGACATATGAGATGTTCTTGGCGCAAAACCTGTACGGATATGGACAGTTCGTTCTGATGGCGGTGCAATATGTGGCTCATACGTACCACATACGTATAGACGCAAGATTCTGACTCTCAAAATTTGGTCTTTGTGTTGCGTTGCCATACCTGTTCCTGTCGTTTCAACTCTCTTTTCCTTTTCTTCTCGGCCCTTCATGAGCAGGACAGCCAATCTCGAACTGCCGGTATCGCTACCGGCCAAAATGCCAGCTATAAACACAATCAAGATTTTTCTCCACCTTGTTCAGATCCTTTGTACTGTTATCACGGTTTGCGTAGTGGCTCCTATTATTGCAGCCGAGAATCGGTTCTACGCAAGTATATATACAGAAAGCCCTCGCGCTATTATTATTAACACGGCAGATTTCAGGGCGGAAGCCAACCTGGGCCAAACTGGACGTTGTTTGTGTGCCTGGCTAGCCTGGTGGTACCGATATGCCTTGTTGTTTTTCCTTGGATGTACGACCAGCACGGCAAGTTTAGGCGGCTCGGAAAGTTCTGCATGAAGCCCCGTACCAACTTGATCTTTACGTCTTTCTACACCGGCTTCTGGGCCACGGCGGGCATCGCCATGACCGTACACGCTAATAACCCGTCTCACTGTAACCTTGACTCGTCGTTGCAGAAAAAATATGGTGACGACTATATGAGCACATGGACAAGTCAGGTAACTTTATTTTACCTCAAGACTGGACTGGCTGGCGTATCTCACTGTAATGACAGTGTACCTGTGGAAGAGTCGCTGCTGGGTTCTCCTGGACAACTTGCATTCTCTGGCTCTTATCGCTTGGATGCACTTTGATTATCTTTTGGAGAGAAAAGCAGCTCATTCAAAAGAACCTGAAGCAGCACGAGATGAACAAACAAGCCGTATTGCAAATGCAACAGCAGCAGCAACAGCAAGAAGAGGATGACTTTGATGAAGAACCACGAGAAACTTATCGTCCGGCTGGATACTATGAAGAAGAAGAAGAGGATTTGGGTGGCATGCGACCGCAATCCTTTGAGCAAGCCCGTCCGCTTCAAAGCAGCCCGCCTCCGCCTCCTGCTGTGCCAATGCAGCACCAGCCTACGGCTTCTCCATTTGAGTCGCCGTACGATCCTCCCCAGCCGTATCCGGGACAATATGCTACTCCTGTTCAATACCCAACGCCAGAACAACAGTATCAACAACAGCAACCGTCACCGTTTGATGATTATCCTCACCAAACTAAGCCTGCCTACACAACAACGTCCCCACCGCCGCCACAGCCAACCGCATTCACTCCGATGCCAATGCCAATGCCGGAACCATCCCAGTACACCTCACGTAACCACTTTTAAGAATACCTCTGTACAAAAAAAAGACCCTGTAGTACTTGTAAAGATTAGTCCTTCTCCTTGTACATGACTGTAATATGATCGGGCCGATTTCTCACCGCCAAGCCTGGTTTATTATTCCTTTGGAGAGCGCTTTACAAGAAGTGTGCGTTAATTTTTTTCTCTACCTTTTTTTATCGCTGACGCCTGCAATGAGGCGAGGTGGACTACTATTGTTGGTCTTGACGGCCTGCATCATGTCGACGGTTGTGCATGGTCGACTCCCTGAACTTGTGCTGACCAACGATGAGCGTAAAGCTGTACCTGTTGCCTCGTTTGGATTCCTGTCGGGTGGGACATTGTCCCTCGATCTTCGCGATCTCCAAGTAACGGCAAACTGCTTGAGAAAATGAGCAACAGAATGAGATTAATAAAGCACGAGTATAGTTGTCTGATCCCAATGATCCTGGTATTGTGGCCTTTTATATTCGTAAAGGAGGACCACGACCGTTGCCGGACTCCTCAGAAGACAATGACGAAGAACCTAAATACAGCGCATGTCTCTTGGACTTTGTCAAGGAAGAGTTGGAGGATGGTACAAGTGTTGTGAAAGAGCTGCCTGGCCCAGTAACAAGGTACGGGATCAAAGAGAAAAATATAGAGAGAGAATATGCTTAGATAATGAACCCGACCAGGTGGCAGACATCGTTAACGGTTGGAGCCATGGAGGAAGGCTTATGGCAGGTCCTCTTGGTCAACTGCAAAATGAAATCCACCCTGTCGCTCTCGGTACATACTTGCAAAATAATAATATGCCGGACTTAACTGACAGGTCCTAGTTATCGGTAGATCCGGTCAATCCAGGGAACAATCACTTGTCCGCAGGAGACTCACCGCTACCAGAGGTGTACGCCATTTCAGCAGCTGCTTACGCTGTCATAGCCGCGTGCTGGGCAGCCTTGCTTGTCTTTCGCAAGAATACGAGGGTATTTCGTGCTCATTGGCTCATGTAAGTTCTCGGCATAGAAGGGGGGAAAAACGTGTAACGATATATAACACTGGTGTCTGTCGCGTGAAAGGCTGGTATTAGTCATTTTCGTTCTCGTGAATAAAGCGTTGCAATCGGTATGTTACCGCCGCGCGCGCGCTTGAGTCATTTGCCGGTAACTCACTCCCTCTAGGCAAAATACCATTACAAAAAGGTTGGCGTCCTGACGGAAGGCTGGCAGATTGGTTTCTACATTTTTGCAAGGTAAAACCCCAAAGGCCTTTTCCCATCACACAATAAGCTTAGCAATCTCACAAATCAAAAAGTCTAAAGGGTCTCTTGAGTATCCTTATCATCGGTAACTGACAAGACAGAAGGAAAGAAAAAAAAAAAGAGCCAGTTACTTACGGAGACCATGCAGTGCTTCTTGCCTCGGGATGGATGTTTATCAAACCTTTCCTGTCGGCTAAAGACAAACGGATCATCTCCATTGTGGTTCCCCTGCAAGTCCTGGCTAACATTGCTTCTGCTATCGGTAGCGAAGCAGCCATTGGATCGGCAGACAGGTATTTCTGGGTAACGTAACTGCTGCACAGTAAAAAGAGAGGAAGAAGGATGACTGATGTTGGCAGTCATAGAACATGCTACTACCTTTGGTTGATTTGGCTGCATGCGCTATTGTCTTGTGGACAATTCTGCAGACGCGGAAACATCTCGGTGCCGCGTCGAGCGTGGACGGGAAAGGTTAGTTAGTTAGTCAGTTATTGTAAGGTCCCAGGAGATCAAAATAGGGCTAACGCAATGATCTCTTCAGAGACGGATGTCCTGAACAAATACAAACTATGGTCCTCGTTTTACATTGTAACGCTAGTTTACATCTACGTTACTCGCATTATTGTCCAGTTATTACAAGCTTCATTACCGTTTCGCTATGTCACTTGGGTCGGCGTGGCCGTGGACGAATTGGCCACGCTTTTATTTTACGTTTTCATCGGGTAAGCTATCTATCAATCAATCAATCGCTAGGATCTATAGGTCATTCATTATTAACGCCATCTTTAGCTACAAGTTCCGTCCCTATCCAGACAATCCGTACACGCAGGTACCGAACGAACCTGACGATGAAGGTGAAGGATGGCATGATCCCGAAAATGCAGTACGGCTATACCCTGTCTCTAGAACACGACCCGCGTCTGAAACAAACAACGCTAGCAGTAATTCATTGTAAACATCATCTGCCTGTTATATCCCGCATGACCTTTCTTTTCTTTTTTGTTGCTACTTGGAGCACCATGCACCTAACAACTTTAAGGCTGCAATATACACTCTTTAAGGCTCTCAGCCATTGTATGATATATATGCCACATGTCACATGGTAATGCATCTTTAACCTTACAAAGTACACTAAGTCAACAAACGAAACGATCTTATACATTAGGATATGCATGTATGCAGAAAGTATGATGAGTGAATGGGGACAAGACAAATAAATGAATTACGCGCCAGTGACGGATCTTCTTCTGGCACGAATGGGATTCATTTCGTCCTGGAGACCAAAAGCGACGTGACCCGGCCTATCATCGGCGCGTTTGACTTCGCCGAATGTGATGTCGACATGCGAGGCGTACTTGAACAAGGTATTTTGTCCAGCATGCGACAGGCCCTTGAACTTCTGGCGGGCCGCGGCGGTCAGGCCAGTAACGAGGAGGGCGATCTGCGAGTTCCCGCGCATGATCCCGTTCATCTGATACAAGCTAATGACCCAGAGCGTGACCCACCATACGACGGGCACGAGCGGGATGAGCGAGAACGTGTAAAAAGCCGCGGGGTTGGTGTGGTAGACCGTGCCGTTTGGGTAGCACGCTCTTCCCCATTGGACCATGAACTCCAAAGTCTGTGCAGAGAATGTCGCAAAGCGATCAGCGCTGTGAATCATGTCGTTGATCATGTTTTCGATCGTGTTGCGCTCGCCGTTGTTGCTGACCCACTGGCCCGCAATACGCCCTTGCAGTGTCTCCTGGTTGAGGATCACCAGATTGTTGACCATCCCGACTTGAAGCGAGTACATTGTCATCATGGTCAGGTCGGCAGCAGCTTGAGGCGGGAGAGGGTAGGTGGACGAGATGGTCACCGCTTGCCAATACGACGCGTTCGCGAGCTTGGTAAAGTCCATGGCAATGGGTCGACTCGCTACCACGTCAAGGGTCGTCTTCCGGCCTTGGAGGGTGACCTTGGTCGTGTCGACGTACGAAAGCAGCGTGCACTCGGACACGGAAGCGTTGTCGGCGGTCACGGTCGAAGCGTTGTCGGCTCTTCCTTGATGGCTCACAACGACAAACGTCTGGTTCCCGACGTACGCAAGAAGCGCAGGATTGAAGGTCGCGTTCAAGTTAACGGGCGTGGCGTAGGTCGGAAAGTCATACATGGTCCGGCCCTGCATGGATCCGGCATAGTAGAACGCAGGCACGGACGGGTGTGTGGACGGATCGCCATTGGAATAGTTGTAGTATTGTGCTAATGTCTGTGTGGTCCGCGTACGGCCGTCGTACACCTGCGTCTCCTGAAATGATCCGGGCTGGCAGTCGATCTCGGTTCGCATCACAGGGATATCATTGAATGTGCATTCGGTAGCGTTTCGCTTGCAAGTGCTGGTGATCGGGTATCGGAAATGATAGGCTGCAGTGTCAAAGCCATAGACAATCGCGTAGCCATTCTTGACTCCAATATTCGTCCTCGGATCATACGGGTACTTCAATGTCCAAAGGGCGGTAGAATCTGCTGGATTGTATGTAAGCGAGGCGCCGATATCGTAACAGTCCGGCTTGTCGGACGGCACAAGTAGGACCTGGGATACGGGGCCAAAAGCAATCATGCCGATTTGAAATAGAATCGCAGGTACAAGGACAATGTCGAAATGGATCGCTTCCAACACTCGAATAAACCCTAAAAATAGAGCTTTGCTTCCCTGCTTTACTATTACGACTGCCTATCTCTGATAACTTACCTCCTACGCCTCGAGTACATGCATCGTATACGTCGATAAGACTCAGTCGTCCTCCGTTCTGCAATCGGACCCATTTATACTCGGAAACAGCACTACATCCTTTAAGTACATTTGTGATCTTTCTCTCTAAGAAAGGGAGGGACTCACTAGCCAATACCGCCCACAAGGCACATCTTCATCAATGTCGCGATCAAGGAGACAAGTGCCGGTATCTTCATGCTGCCCATGGTGTGATTGATATCTTTACCGTCAGCGTTGATGTACACATAGATCAGACTGCCCATAAGAATAGCGGTGCAGACGAGATTAAGAATGGGCAGAAAGATCATGGTTATCAGGTCTTTGGCCGTTGCCAATTTAGTCAGAATTTGCCTACGAGACGGAACCCTCTGGATTCTTGTTTGTATCTCTCTTTTTCTATTTCCAAAAGTTTACGAATCAAACCTTTTTCTCGAGACGTGGACCCGCGGGTGGCGGATTACTATCGCGATCGTACGCTGGCGGAAGTGTATTGATAGGCGAGGTTATCTCGTCTGGCATGGGAGGAGGAGGAGGAGGAGTGAAAAGGAAGGGAGAAAGAATAAAGATCCAAAGCAACTCTATTTTGTCGACTGGTAACACAGCGCTTCTGCAAAAAAGGGAAAAGGCAGACGATCATTAGCCACACGCCCTATTACACAGCCTCTCTCATGAGATACATTTCGCCCGGTTCTCCAAAGACGACATGGCCCCGCGCACCGGCTCGCCGTGGCCGGGTTTTGAAAAACACATGCACTTTGCCCGCCTGATTAAACAGATTGTTTTAGCCAGCGCGCGACATGCGATCGCACGGCTGCAGTGAGGCCTGTCACGAGCAGCGCAATCTGGGAATCGCCGCGCGACACGCCGTTCGTATGGTACAGACTCAGAATCCATACCACGATCCACCCCATAGGAGAGGGATCACTAAGACCAGACTCATGGTATAATAGGCAGCAGCCTGTAATTCGTATATCGGATAGGGCGCTGAATAGCATCCGTCACCAAACACCGGACTCTCCGTTTCTGGCCACAGCAAGGTCAGCGTAATGGAATAGCTGCTTCAGAAAGCTTTCGATCGAATTATCATCGGAGGAGGAACCAAGAGCGACCGAAAAGGCGGACCAGTCGAGCGCGAGTCGCTGCATCGCTTGTACGTGATTAGCATCTCCATGATCGATAGGTGGAGTGCCTATGCGGTCGCCTTGGCCCGCAAGTCGCTACTAGAGTTGTGCTGCTGTGTCAGAGCATCGCAATCCATGGTGACGGGTGTAGCCGGAAACAGGCCTGTCTGGAAGCCTCTGGCCGACCGTGACCCGCGTCAGGTTGACTTGGGAACGTGAAGTGCATTCGGACACGGTGATTCTGCTCGGACCCGTCATTGCGCGCCCGTGTTTTGAGAGGACGACAAAGGCCTGATCCCCCGACATACGGCCTTAGCCCAAGTGGCGTTGCGCTGCTGCATAAAAAGAAGCGAGGAACAGTGACTGTGCCCAAAGAAGACGCCAAAGTAGGCAGATAACAAAGTTGCATTGCGGGTTTGTTCGCTTATGTGCTGGGTTTTCCCCAAACGAGACCCGGTTGGCAATCAAAATCTGTCGTGATGACGCCTGATATTGTAAAAGTCGCACCTGTTAAAGAGATTGAAGCAGGTCGAATCGACGGGGTAGCCTGTCAATTGCACACGGGTGGCTGTCCGCGGTGTCGAAACCCAGTCGAACGAGGTAAGATCGGTCTAAACCGTTCATGGAGCGGACGTCTTTAGTGAATATGGCAACCGAACCATGTCTGTATTACACGAATCATTGGCAAAAATAGAGGCCATGCTGGACATGCAGATCGTCCTCATTTGTGTGATTAATATCTGTTGCGAGGCATGGCAACTGTAGTATTATAAAAGGAAACAAGCTCTTTACCCTTGCGGCCCTTGCTCAGATCGACATACTCC
>JSYX01000213.1:0-53155 GCA_000787465.1 Thermomucor indicae-seudaticae
CTTTCCGTGCATCAACTTGTTGAAAACTGTGATGCCACATTCTGTATCGATAACGAAGCCCTCTATGATATCTGCTTCCGCACTCTTAAACTCACCAACCCCGGTTACGGCGAACTCAACCAGTTGGTCTCCGCTGTCATGTCCGGTGTCTCCACCAGCTTGCGTTTCCCTGGTCAGCTTAACTCTGACCTTCGCAAGCTGTTTGTCAACATGGGTAAGCGTCTATAGACAGTGGGGGCTATAGCGACCAAGGCTAACTTGCGGCTAGTTCCTTTCCCTCGTCTTCACTTCTTCATGGTCGGTTTCGCACCTTTGACTGCATTTGGTTCTCAGCAATACCGCAACCTGAGCGTTCCCGAATTGACTGCCCAGATGTTTGATGCTCGCAACATGATGGCTGCCTCCGACCCTCGCCACGGTCGTTATCTTACTGTGGCTACCATGTTCCGTGGTCGTCTGTCGACCAAGGAAGTCGAGAACCAGATGTTGGCTGTGCAGCAGAAGAACTCTTCGTACTTTGTGGAATGGATCCCCAACAGTGTCAAGACGTCTTTGTGTGACATTCCTCCAGTTGGTCTCAAGATGTCTGGTACCTTCATTGGCAACAGCACCGCCATTCAGGAACTGTTCAAGCGTGTCAATGAGCAATTCACTGCTATGTTCAGACGCAAGGCCTTCATGCACTGGTACACCGGTGAAGGCATGGATGAAATGGAATTCACTGAGGCTGAGTCTAACATGAACGATTTGGTGTCTGAGTATGCATCTTGTTGCTCCCTTATGATCTTGCTGTTTGCTAATGCCTTTTTCATTGTAGATACCAACAATACCAAGAAGCCACCGCAGACGAGGAAATGATGGAGGAAGAGGAAGAGTACCTCGAGGAAGAACAGCCTTTGGAAGAGTAAGAAAGCATGGAAAAATAAGCAAAGATCACAGTAACTCCTTTAATAATACCAAACCGCATGGGACCCATGATATCCATTACCGAGAAACCTTTTCATTTCTACGAATCACTAAAGCTGAGACAAGGCTTTGTTTGATACTCTATTTGCACATTCTTTTAAAATGTTTGTTCAAGAGTCAATCATGATATCAGCATAGTGGTTCCAAGATATTTTATTGACTGTATTGTACAAAGCTATACGACACAAGAAAAGACGGTGGAAATGGGGAAGTTAGCAGGGAGTTAGTGCATGGAAGATGTAAGGACTGGGTCGTGACTATACAATAGGAGGCTTATACGACCTGCGCTGCATTGGATTTGAGGCTTGGCGGTATGTAGGAACGACCGTATTGCTCTTCTACACGCTTCATGAGTTCAGCGTCCTTTGCAGCCGAATCACCTCCGAAGACTTCATCCATTTCTTCCAAAGTGTGTCCCTTGGTTTCTGTAAAGTTGAACATTTAGTGTTATCCTGTAATGTCAGCAAGCCAAACCATGGACTTACCAGGCACAAACAGCCAGACGAAAAAGAAGGAAAGGAAGCAGAAACAGGCAAAGAAAATGTAAGTGCCGTAGCCGATACCCTCCAACATTGGAGGCGTGATTTGCGCGATGATAAAGTTGTTCATCCAGTTCGAGGAAGTGGTAATAGACATGGCTTTGGCACGGGCACGGACAGGGAAAATTTCCGCAGGAATGACCCAGCCAATCGGTCTAATAGGGCAAAAAAGAAAATGAGTATTGCATGATAACAAATGTTAAAAAAGAATGTACCCCCAGGCATAGGCGAAATTGGCGATGAAGACATAAGTCATGGCAACACAAGCCCAACCCTTGTCGGCGTTCTGTGCCCAATTGCCTTGGTAAAGACCGCTGATAACTGCGATGACAATCATGCTGAGGCACATGACCACGGAAGCACACATGAGGGTGCGTTTACGACCCATGACATCCAGGAACATGACAGTTGGGAAAGTCATGACAAAATTGATTATACCGATGACACCGGTAGCCAGCAGGGAGATTGTGTTACCTGACAATCCGACAGACTGGAAAATCTTCGGTGCATAGTAGATCAACGCGTTCGTGCCACAGAACTGCTGGAAGAACATAATCAAGGAACCGATCGCGACACGCTTGAACAAATGTGGCCGGAAAAGATCACGGTAGCCCATCAAGGCCATCATGAAACGACCCTTGGCGCCTCGATCCACGTACTGCGGATACATTTGACGCTGGACTTCCCTTTCGAATTCAACAGAAATCTTGATCTCACGCCATTCGTGCTGGATCACCGGGTCATCGATAGGTCGGTGCCGAAGCTTGGAAAGAACCTTTAGGGTTTCGTCTTCGCGGCCTCGACTCATCAGCCAACGAGGCGAAAAGGGAAAGAAAAGAATACCAATGCCCAAAAAGATACCAAGGAGGAGCTGCAGACAGAGCGGAACACGCCATTGTGCTTCGTTCGGAATGTATTGGGTGCCAAAGTCAATCCAAAAAGCAATCAGGATACCAGACGTAATGGCCAGTTGCTGAAGTGATACCAATGAGCCTCGGACTTCGGGAGGAGCGATCTCTGATTGATACATTGGTCTATTGCATATATGAATAAATAGAGAGAAAGAGGAAGACAAGAGATAGACATACTTACACAATCATACTGAGTGAACCAACGGCCATACCGCAAATAAAACGGCCCGCCATAAGATAGTTGACATCTTGAGCACCGCCTTGGAATGAACTCCCAAGCAAGAAGACCACACAGGCGATCACAATGGTATACTTTCGACTGAAGCGATCAGCAGGATACGCAGATAGCCATGCGCCGGTCCATGCACCGAGTTCCAGGATGGCAACCACAAAACCATTCTGCCTCGGATTCATGGGGAACCGAGCTTTAAAGGTCTCCATTTCTTGGACACCAGAAATAACACCTTGGTCATCTGGAAAAGAATAATTGTTCAGCGTATTCAGCCTTTCTTGTGCGCTATGCTTTCGTTTTTCGCAACATACAGCCAAAAGTAATGCCACCAATGGACGCAAAGAGAGCAGTGGCGAAAACATATGGGTTGGCAATAAATGCCTTTAAGGCATTAGTCGTCTTGTGCTCAGTCTCGATTGGGCTTTCGACGTAACTCAATTCATGTTTCTCGTTGTCCATAGTGCATAAAGCAGCAAAGATAACACGGAGAAAAGACCGCGCCAGAGCGTAGGTAAGACAGTTTATATATAACCAAATTACTGGAACACGAAAAAGGTAACTTGCAGGACGGTACAGGAAAGGGCAGGATCCAGATGAGGGAATTTTTCTGCAGTTTCCAGCAAACGGGAGAAGGTAAGAGAAAATCGTTTTCTGAAATTTGTGCCGTATGTTGTATGGGTACAGTGTGGTTGTTGCTTGGATACAATCCCAGACCTTGATCTGACGCTAATTGCCCAGATGCAGTAACGATTGTTTGTCGCCTTTCATTGCTAAGTTGTCCCCCCGCATTTGCGCCCCACATAATCCCAGCCAATGGACTGTGCTCTCCACGTTTGTGAAACTGGAGAGAGACCATTGACATAAGGATGTATAAGCTTCGAGGGTCCTTTCAAGTTTGATCCTGAACAGCAAAGTTTTGGAATTACCAAATGATCCAACTTGTCTGACCCACCTTTTTTGCCGCGGTTCGGTATACTCACATACAGTCAAATCACCCATGACCCATACTCGCAAAACCCATAGCCATAAAAAAAACTGGCCATTGGAAGTATGGTTTATGCAAGTTTCGATCGTAATGTTAGAGAGCGGGTAAACCTAATGTCCGCAGTGGGATAAAGACACTTCTTGTAAATCATAAACTGGTGTATCACTCAGAACCTCTTTAGATCGTCAATTTGCCTTTTCTGGATCGACATATTGGAAACCGGTAAATTAGAGACGTTACGACCAGATGGTCGGCTCGGATTATCCAGTATATCCATGTCTCCTTCCAGCATGTTTCTGCTTGCATGGGCCTGTTCCCGCTGCCAGACTCCCTGAAGCCTTTGTAGTTATTAAAGTCGGACGGGCCCCTTGAAAAAGAACGTTTAAGTTACTCTAGTAACCGTATCATATCATTGAGCGGTCGAACTTTTATTGATGCCTAATTCATGGTGCCGGGTATGTAATTCTCCTCCTCTTCTCTGCTTCCGCTGTATATCGCCAACAAGCATTTATTCTTGCTTTTGGCTAAATCTCTGCCCAGACTGACTGCCGACGCACGTGAATTGCAGGTTCGCATCAAGTACGTAGTACGGTCAATACAGAGCGTATATCGAATGCATTCAAGCACCTCGTAATTGATATGGAAAAAGCATCACTTTCGTGTAAAGATTTACTGACTTCATTTTTCAAGTCGTGGCAAAGTTTTACACATACCGCGCTGTATGTGTGTATGGCTTTTCACGACTTGCAAGCGAGCAAGGACTGTACTGCTTATACTCACTTTTGCTGATCTTCAACATATCCTCCATGAAAAGGTACTGCTAAAATTTTGAATAGATATGTGACTCAGCTGCTAATATGGGTGGAAAGTGCTCTGACAGGAACCGCACTTTTCCATTAAACAGTAAATGTCTTTTGCCGGTGCTTCTCGGTGCCTGTTTTCAAGGCCATTCACCCACCGTCCCCTGACAACACGCTGCTTCAGCACATGTCCGGCGAAATGGAATAAAGTAGTCATTGACGAGTCGAAAGCCGAAACGGCAGCCAAGTGTAAAGATCGATCACTTAGCCACCCCTTCGATCGATTTGCTAATTGAAACAAGCAGTGGCCGAAAAGACCATGCGACGGTTCTGGAAACAGGCATGGGTCAAGGAAGACGAAGGTGGTTTGTCTCGTTTATACGTTTGCAAGGAACTCAAACTCACAACTAAATAACTCTAAAGACGGCTTGACGATTATGCTGGATAAACGTAATCTGCGAACACCTGGCGGAAGACACATTGTGCGCTTCAGCAAGGACCAACGACCTTTGGCTTACCTGACTGCTGCTGAATGGGAAGCTCAAACCGAATCCTTGAAAGCACATTCATTGCCACTGGTAAATAGAACGCTGAATCAAATTATCGAGCGATATTGAGCTGATTTTCCTGGTCAAAGACATCGATTATTGCACGGGCATATGACGCGTTCGATCCAAACCTAGCAGAGGATCCTACCGTACGCGATCAAGTTATTGATAAGCTCATGACCTATTTCGATACGGACGCCACTTGCTACCACGAAGATTATCCCGAAACTCTGACGAAACTTCAAGACAAGCACTGGAAGCCTCTGATTGCCTGGGCAAGTGAGACTTTTGGTGTCCAAATCAACACGACCACAGGCATCTTTGCCGTAGCACAACCCAAAGAAACACGCGAGAAATTAAAATCAGTTGTGCAAGAAATGGATCCTTTGCAGTTGGCTGCTTTTGAGAAGGCTGTCATGAGCTCGAAGAGCTTCTTGATCGGACTGGCGCTTGTCAAGGGTGCTTGGACGGTTGAACAAGCTGCACAGGCAGCACATGTAGAGATGAATGCACAGATAGAACGTTGGGGTGAAGTAGAAGATAGTAAGTTGTGCAGGGTTAGCACATTTCGGTTAGAGGCGCTCATTTGGATATTTTACCTAGGCCACGATGTGGAACGCGAGTATATTCGGCAGACGCTGGGTTCTGTCGCTGCAGTTGTCATGGACAAACATCTGGCATAGAGTCATATTAACCTGTAGATGATACAATAGAATGTTTTTATTCAATGGCACAGCAGGCCGATAATATCTGACATGGAGATGACGCCAGTTACTTTACTCGATTGTTCATTTTGCTTGATCCATACCCTGTGTGTATCTTGCTCAACCATAATGTCCAAAATCTCACCAACACTCGTGTCAGGCATGGCAACAGGCAGAGATGCCCCCGTACTACGGTGCTATATTTCGTACACTTGAGCATATGGTATATGGCTGCCTAGGTATATTGTCTCGTCCTATACCTTGACGTATTCTATGCTCGGTAGCATCAACTCTTCTGCATCCTCGAGGTTTGCTCTCGGCAGGTCCTCAAGACACAAGTCACCAATTAAGTTCCCATCTCTGCAAGTCATCAGATCACCAAAAAATCACAGAAGCTGTCTTCTCCACTTAGTTACCTGTCCACAATGGGCACTCCACCCAGTCTTTTCTCGGCCAGCAACCTGTAACCACTTAGAGCAGATTGATCATGAGATACAGTGACCAAGGAAGACCGTTTGTCGAAACCCAGTTGTGCCATTGTTGCCTTTGTATCTAAGAGGTCCTTGATGCTTTCGGGATGGTTCCGAATGTGACGAATTATGTCTGTCTGAGACAACAGCCAGGGACCTTGCGAGCTATCATAGTAGATGACCAGTGAGCGATGAACACCCGATGCAAAAGCGCGTAGTGTCTAAGAGCGAAGGTTTAATAGCAGTCCTTGCAAGCGCTCTTTTCCGGTGAGATGTGCTTTACTTCTAGCAAAACATCCTGGCTATCCGTCTTGTGCATACGATAACTTTCGCGGTCCGTGTCCAAGCCGAGGACGTTCTCAATAGGATCATCCAGTCTGAACTTGTCCTTTTCTACTCGCTCTTGATCAACGAGCAGATATAGTAGAATGTCAAAGAGGTTCACGATACTGACAACCTGGGTACTGTCATGGGAAAAGACAGGAAGTGAAGTAATTCGGTTATTCTGCAACAAGTTCAAAGCGGTCCCGATCGACATGACCGGGCTGACGGCAATCAGAGGCAATTTGCTTTGAGCAAGCTTCAGCTCCGTTGGTTTAAGTTCAGTGATCTTCATTATGCGACAGGGAACAGAAAAGGAGAAGAGAAAAAGAAGAACGAAAAAGGGAGAAAGACACTGGACAGCATTGCGATATCACGCCATTTTCGGATACCGTGTCAAGCATAGCTTGATAAACAAAAGGCATGTTAAATAAGAGACACTTTGGTCCGCACCAATCCTCCTCTAAAGTTCTTCAAGGGTTGCGGCGTCTGCTGAAGCCTTCGAAATGCCTCGTAAACATGTTCGGGCTGTAATGGTGTCTGCTCTGTGCTTGGTAAAGAAAACAAGCCCATCCTCTCGTTCTTGTCACTCTTTTGGCTGTCTCCATCTCCATCTCGTTGCTCTTCGCCGTCATTATCGCGTTTCCTTTTCGTACCGGCCATGCTGTCTTTTTTATCTTTGGCATGCATCAAGTCCCGCTTGATCTGCAGTGCCGTGGTCGTCAGTTTAGATACCATTTCGTATGTCAAGAATCCCAGGCTATCGACGATGTCATCGTTCGGTTTCACATCCACATACGCGCTCATGTTGGTCCATTCGCGAAACCGCTTTGTCTTTCGGTAAGTAAAGGAAGCCTGCCGACATTCCGAATAATGAACATATTCTTCGCGCGTCATGGCTCGTGTTACTTCATCAGCATCCCGCAACCGCTGTATTGACTCGTTGTATGCTTCCAATTCATCTTCGTCCTCTTCCTCCTCGTCTGGATTCGACGGTTTGACAAGCACGTCCAAGAACTGGTTGACCAACTCCCATGGCAATTTAATGATACTCCTTGAAGGTTTGCCTGTTGTTTAGCAATATTCGTGAGTCATAAATACATGGAAAGCTTCCTCTCTCCTCCTTTTCTTTGTTCTTTCGAACCTGTATTTGTTTCTTCTACCATTTCATCCACTTGGTCCCCAGAGGCATCTTTGGCATTTTTGCGTACATCTTTCCAGCTCAGGAATGATCGTAACCGGTTTACTTTGGCTCGATCATGTCTCATGAGAAAGATCAAGTCTTCGGCGCTGAGGAATCGTGAATTACGTCTTGCTGCTTGTGCCGATGCTTGGATCACCTGCAAACCGCAAGTCAGTTCGACTAGGTCGAAAGGCCCATCGCTTTCCTCTGTGCACTTTACAAGTTCAATGACTTGGGAGCGGACAATGTCTTCTACAAGCAATGTCGTCTCTTGCAATGGATCAGCGACTTCACCACACACAAACATCATTTGCTGGATCTCAGTTTGGAATCGATACTTTGACTACATGAATGTATAAGAAACCGCTACGAAAGAGACGGGCTTCTTGCCGCAAAAAGACCTTGCCTTTTTGGCTTCCATGTTGATATGATACAAAAATTAAAGACAAATGGTTTCAAAATATGATCTTCCCCAACCAGTCTTTCACTTTATACTCGGTTTTACGCCGACCATCGAGCAGTTTACGGATAGGATACAATAGGACGGCTGCCAAGACAAGGCCTACCAAGACGGAGACAGCAATCACCATCATGTGTGAGGAGAAGATGATACCTTGCTGTCCGGTGTTCACGATGACGGATATCTCAGTCATGGCGTTCGTCGAGAAGAAGACCTGGCTAAAGGTATCAAGTGACGATGATACGCCAACGGAGCCAGGCACGAGGAACAAAAGTCCCACAATCATGTCAGCGAATCCAACAGTGGAAGTTAGGCGTGCGTAGCCATTGGCGGCCACGGCCACCGCAAGTGCGGCTATCACAGTTGCTAGATGCGGGTAGGCCATGAAATACGCAAGACAGATGGAATGTACTGCGGGTGATAATGCGGCTAAAGCAAGCATGATCGGGTATTTGGAAGGATGTCCTTTGAGAATCACAAGGTTGGCTGCAGTGAAAGCTGGAATAAGCGCAATATCGTACAACCAAGGGATCGCGTCTTTGCACACCGAGTTGGAGGACACAAGAGCCAGACTGGGAAACAACAGTTGATGCGTGCGGGCGCCAATCGCGAGCCCAAACCCGATCAAGAGTGAATAAACAAGAGTTGTTGTTAGCTGAAGCGTGCCGATTGCCGCGGAGCCTGATGCAATTTCGAGGATAGAAACCAGCGTCGCATAACCAGGTAACAAGGATACTACGCCACCAATGGAAAGCGCGTAGAAACATGTCCTCGTCGTCGGTAGCCGCGCAGCTACGGTGGCGGACAAGAACCCCACCACGGCGCTGGTCAAGACGTCAAAAATACGAGAGAATCGTGTCACTCGCGCTGATAAGTAGACTGTGCCCACGGCGACCACAAGCCCAGGAATGAATCCAGGCACCATGTCGGCAGCGCCGCCAGAAAAGCGGCATACTTGTGCTGGCTGCCAGTCCATAGGCAATGAGCGTCAACCACCAAGGATAAAGGGGCTTTTCACTCATGATGCCCTCCAATACACGGACCGCGTCACGGACCGCCAATTCATCGCATAATACACACTCAAACAGTCGATAAATCTGACAAAGACGATGAAGATTGAGCCCCACATTCATCTTGACGAGCTATGCAGCTCCTGTCAAGTCCTCTGCCGGGTGTGAGCATCAAACTTGACAGTAATCACCTTTGTTGCAACCCGTACCAGCATCGCCAAACGATACGATCAAAAATCCTGGAAAATATCCAACCTGCGCCAGGATCTTCAATTTGCGCGCTAATAGCTGAATGCAGTGGTCTAGTCAATGCGACGGAGCACCGGATGTAACAAAGTATTTTGAGAACTTCAAGAGAAATATCTCAGAATCGCTAGATCGAGGTGATGACGTTGCCGCCCGCAAGGTCGTTGCGCTGCTCCACGTCGTGGCACTCTCTATATGTGCACCCCATATATATTTGTCAGCGGAAAGGCACCAGCTAGTGTGTTGGTCGGAACGTTTCTTACTCGTTAGATTGTCGTGGTCGTCTGGTATATCGATACGCGCATCACCTCTGCTGCCGTAAACCCACTCGAACATAGACCTCGACATGGCATTCTTTTTCCTAAAATGCGTGGCGGAAGCGTTTCCTGGGATAGAAGGCGACGGTAATCCTCTATGCTGACAAGCAGGTAATACTTCCTGCTCGGCTTTATCGGCATCGGGCATGATAAGAAAGAAGAGGAAGAAGAAAGGGCAAGCATCATTTGCACAGAACATTACAATTCCCACTAGGTATACTCATTCCTCATGTATCTTAATAAGCCGTCGATATTTATTTTTCATCCGTGACACCAAATCAAGATGATGATCGTGGAGGCTGTGGCCGATCTAGCGGAGTGCGCAAGTCAGTTATCCAGACCCCCCGTCCCCACTTCCACTTGAAGTTAGGTACACGTACCCTTATAAACAGGTTGACGTTCGTAAGCATTGGGACTAACTTCTCTAGGATTTCTCTTTCTTTTGTTACGTTTTGTCCGATGATGATGATGCTGACATCGCTCATGACCTTCGCTACTGCTATCACTGTCACTATCGCTCTCGCTACTACTGGTGCTGCTTTCTGATTCTGAAGATTCGCCAACGGCATGAGGTCTGTGGTATATGCAGCAAACTTGACACGGCTTATATGTAAGAGCCATGTGTTAGCAACAGAGAACGTTCTTAAACTTACTCTTGGACTTTTTCTTGTTCATATGTTCATTGTCGATAACGCTTTCATCCCATTGAATGGCTCGGGGCCTTCGCACATTCATGTCGCCCCGTAAACGGAGAATTCCGACATGGACGTTTTCTTCGTCATTCTGTTCATTTTGCTCTGCTTCTGTGGCATTCACTGTTATCGTTCTGGAACCATGAGTGGGTGTGGGAGTCCTGGAGGCGACTCGTGTGGCGGTGCGAGGATGGGATGTTTGAATGTCCGGAGTGGCCCGTGGTGAATCGTTCATTTCGTTAAAAGTTTAAAGAGAGAGAGGCGTGCTGGTTTCTTTAGACTTGAAACACCGAATCGAACCTCAAGGTTGCCATAGCTGCGTGATCACGCCAGTCAAAACTCTTCTTAGAAAGTGCAGGAAAGACCGTTTATTAGGTCCATTATAAGTGCTGGAAACTGCTTTCAGATAATCTGTTAAGTGGATCTGTTATAAGGTTGCATTCTGGCCTATATGTTTAAGTGAAGGAACAAAACTGTCTTGAAAGGTACACACATGAGCTTCTGAACTCATGCACATTATAGTCAAATAAAAACGACAATCTTTATTCTGACGTCAATTGTATTAAATAAATTCGAACATTTCGTTCAATTGGCGTTAACTAGGTTACTGGATATCTGCCAGTCAAGGGCTGATATTCATTCATCGTCTGAATGCGTATGGCCTTTGATTGCTGTGTAGTGACATGTGTGAAAACACCATACGGATGTTCGTGGCGGCCATCAAATCTCTGTTCCACGTCGTTCTGCAGACTGTGCACCTGAGTACGGCGTGGAGCTTTGATTTACAGTCATCTTGAACGTTTTCAAGAGTTCTGGACTGGCATTTTGGACATATTTGCGATGTCATATATTCATCGACCTTACAAATTATAGCAGACGTTTATACGAAAAAGTTTAAGGTCATGTGTACAATACAGAAAGATGTTTTTTTAGTAAGGCCGTCTTTTAGAAATAAGGTTATCCCTTAATATCACTTGGACTAACTCTTCTTTGTCGCTTTATGGCCAGGTATCGTAGAATAGCACCCACAAATTCAACGCTTTTGGCTCGTTCAGGATGGTTTCGGAGAACTTGTCGGCGCACCCATGTTCTTTCCTGTTCCTGGTTGATCGCGTAAAGTAGTTGCCTTATCTTGCTGGGCGAAGCCGTCTGTTCCTGCGCTTTTCGATTAGTCTGCTCCAAAATTTCTGAAGCTCAATAGAAATATCATCATGAATGTGCCGATCGGTACGAAATCATACCTTTCCAAGGGAGATAACAGAATAAAAGGACGTATTGGATGAAGCTTTCATGGCGTTTTCTTTATAAACTATGAAGGAAAGAGAAACTGTCGGTCCGCAGGATTTAAAAAGCCCTTTGTGTCCATATTTAATTACGGATACGTCTTTAACATTAAAACTTTCCGAGTAAACTGATCAGTAACAGCTGTCCATTCTTGACTTGATCTGGTAAATGTGACGTGATTTATGCGGAATCGTGTGCATAGCACCTGGATATAAAGGATTTCAAACGCATACCCCTTTTCAAGAAATAATCTTTTATCATGAGCGACAAGACATATCCTCAAAATGAAGAACGTGATAACGACTCTCACTCGCTATCACAATTGCGTAATACTGGCCATCGCAGTAGAACCCTGTACGAAATCCCACCATCCAGACCACCGAGTGAGGACACCAATGGCCAAGATCATGACCGACCGGTGTCAGACAATAAGAATATCCAGGCCGCATTTGATCAGCTCACACGACGACAAAGTCCTCGGGCAGGTACCGCTGACAGTCTGCACCCTGAGGGCTCGGTATGGCTTCCGCGTTCACCATTCTCCCTAACATCGGATTCACACAATTCCGTGAACACTATACCCAATAACGAAGCAAATGCCGATTCGTCCATCGCAAGCTCTAGTCCGAGCAAATCATCTTTTACACAACGCCGTCTTGAACGTGGAGGCCCTGTACCGTCATCTTTCTCTTCATTTGACTGGTCTCGGTTTTCTGGTGAACAGGGGCTATCGTCGTCAGTGGGATCGCTCAGCAACGATCTGGACTCGAGCGCATACTATGGTTTATCACCGTTTGTTACTTCGTCATTTATGGAAACGCCTACACCGGAACGTCTCGGGAGTACAGTAGGCACAACACCTGCAGGCAGGTATCAATCGTTATGGCAGAGGTATCAGAGAGAACGAGCCGATATTCAGGCATGGCGGCATGAGGAGGAAGAACAAGAAGAAGAGCAATTATCTCCAGAGGTACTTAGGATGTCTCCGAGTTGCGCATTGCAGCGCCGTCCACGGGGTAGAGACACAGATGGTTGTGAAGAGTCGACGCACAGCCATGACGATAGCGACATTGAACTTTCTGACGATGAGCCGACGGATCCATCGAAAAAGGATCTATCATCCGTCGCCTCGCCCTTTTTGTTTAGGTTGGCGACAAGACGTTTTCGGCAACAGGATACAGAGAAAGACAGCCCGTCTGGTGCAGGCCAGGAGCCTGTTCAGCATCGCTTCGACGTCACAAATCCTGCGAGCTACGAGGACGATTTGGGAGAGAAGCAAGAAGCTGAAAGCAAAAAGGAAGATATGAAACGGAGTAGTCAGCTGGCGACAGAAAAGACTAGCACAATGACGGGTGGCACAAACCAAGTCTCGGTCGAGTCCGCGGAAGGACAGCGGCAGCCAGCATCACGGGATGGTGCAGAAGTAGTGTATAAAAGGGCCGAACCCCTCTCTTCGTCTCCAGAGTCCAAGTCTCCTGAAACAGCAGCGGCTTGGAGCCATGTGCCACGCCCTGATTCATTCGACAGACTAAAACAGACACGCATCAATCATCGACCTCTTTTGCTGCCGACACAAGTCAGTGCTAAACACGATATGGGTTCAGAATCGCATGATGCACTTTGGCGGCTTGGATTCCAGGCTTCTTCACCCTCTTCTTTATTGCAGCCTTCAAAGGCTGACCAGCCTCCTCGTCTACAGCACCCAGCACCTCGTAAACATTTGCTACAGACACCTGTTTTCCAAGTCGTCAACTCTAATACCTTGAAAGAACGCTATCTCTTCCTCTTTAGCGATCTGTTGTTGATCTGCAAACCAATTATGGACGAGAATATCATTGTCGGCAGTGGGGGCGATAACGACGTTAGTAGCCCGAGTGAAGGTCGAACAAGCGGGAAAACTCACGGAAATAGCAGCCTCCATCGTTTCCGGCCAAATGAGAATAGTTTGTTCCAGGTGAAAAACATCGTCGAGCTCAGCAAGGTAACGCTTCACTTGTCACGGGATGACGAAATCAGCCAGCAACATCGGGCATCTGTTGTAATCGGACCAGACGGTAAGCCGGTATTACCTCCACCTCGCAAAATGCATCCTGTTCTCGCTTCTGCGTTGCGAAAGTTTGAAACGAATGCGGAGATGGGAATCGCTTATCTTGTCGAGAAGCAAGTGCTGGCAAACGATCCTTTCAGTATTGGACATTTCTTGTTTAAAACACCAGATATCAATCGACGTCAACTGGGTCATTTCTTGGCTGATCCAAAGAACGGCGATATCTACGATGCTTTCCTTGACTGCTTCAGAATGGTCGCTTTGCGTTTGGATGAAGCCCTCCGTATATTATTGATGACTCTTCGACTGCCGAGCAGTTGGGAGTCACTAGAATATATCATTGAGCGATTCGCGAAGAAGTGGCATGACGCCAATCAAAACATCGTCAAGTTTCACGAGGACATGGTCGTTAAAGTGGTGGTTGCGATGCTCTTCTTGAATTCGGAATTATGGTATGATGCAAGCAGCGAGCGGGATGTCTTCTGGTCCGCGAGAGAACGCAAAGAGCGGAAGGACAGGCAACGCCTATCACGGCGAGCAAGCATGATGGAACGTACAAGAGACCGTAAAAGTGTTGCCATAGAGCCACTTCATTACATCTCAGCTCTACGCGAGAGCGGGAAAACTCGACCATCCATGGAAGATTTTTTGGACCGTTGGAAATACTATGACCAGTATTCATTAGTTCCAGTCGATTTCATGAAAGACATGTATCGGTCCATTTCAGCCGAGCGGTTAGAGACTGGCTGGGATAACAGGACAGGTCGTGCATCATCGGCAGGTCAGGAAGGGGAATCACCTGGACAAGTTGAATTTGAGCAAGAAACGGTTATCACGGTTACACCGCAGCGGTTTCCGACGCGTCTCACGAAGGGAGTGCCATCAGCGCCTATCACGATCTCGATACCGGCCCCAGATCCGGGTTTGCAGATCAGACTTCGCAGCCAGGATCTTGTGTGCGATCCAAGTGTTCTTGATTTTTCAAAATCCTGCGTGCAAACTTTTACAATCACTGGGCACACGCCAGGTCGTACAAGTTTGATGTTTATCAAGTCGGGACACAATGCCAATCGATACGTTAGCCCGACACTTCCGCGGACGAAGACCATTTTCATCGAGAGACCGTTCATGCGATACACTTTTGAGATCAGCTTTTCTCATGCAGACATACGCGCAGCTGCTCGGAGCACTCCTCCTGCAACCAACAGCTCTGTCCCTGTTTCTCCTAACGCTAATGATAAAGAAAAAGAATCAATGTCGAAGAAGAGCCTTCATCTTGGTGACACAGAGCAGCAGGGGCAGCCGCCGCTTCAGTCATTGCCGGCCATGGTCGAACGGAGGTATATGTTCAGTGTTGAGAGTGAGGCGGAGAAGCGGGAGTGGATCCATTGGCTGAAGACGCTATGCGGTGATGTGCAATGGAGCGGCAAAACCAGCGAAACTGCACGCACGATGAGGAATATCAAGAAACCAGCCAAGGTCCTAACCGCAGAGGAAAGTGTGGCTCTACAGGTTCTCAAGGAGCTGCTATTGGCGGATGAGTACAAAAAGGGGACGGCCAATGTAACAGTGTTGCGGTCAACGTTGTTGGGGAACGCGACTGGTACACAGCAGCAGCAAATCCGATCCAGCATGATTGATGTCGCCAGCACACATAATAGTGACAGTCCAACGGCAACAACAGCTAGCAAAGAAAACGCGGAGAGTCTGTGGTCTGGTGTACCTAGCCCAGGGAACGAAGATTTGGTATTCCTGGATAAAGACAAGAATGCCGGTGATCGGGATCAAACAACAAAGACGGCAGCAGCAGCAGCAGCAGCAGCAGCCGCCGCCTCTGCGCCTGCATCCACGACGAATGTCGTTACTAAACGTGGGCATGAGATCATCAAGCTTGTAGTGCAAAATTCGATGGTTCCTCTGGTCTTGGGATTTTTACGTCAACAGATACAATAACCATCGCATTCCCCTGCCCCACTTGTTGCCCATTTGAACCACGTAATTGTAGCAACTTGGTAATACACAAGCATAAACTCTGCTTTTAATACAACAAAGTAGCACCTTACTACCCTCAATCCGCTAAGTGGTTGTTCTTTATGCACATTCCGAGACCTTTATTGCCAGCGACGCGCGAGACACCTCACAGGAAGACTGTCTGAATTGAATTTACACAACTAGGACAACTGACATTGTCAATCTATTGGAAGATTCCTGCACATGGCAATTCCGATTGTTTTCCTTCTGACAAGCTTCTGTTAAATTTGCTTAAATGAGCAGAATAAGCCTCTAGGTTCCCCGTTTCACATTAAGCCATCTGTTCGGATAAAGCCAAGTTTTCGGAGCGTTTCCTCTGCTTCATGGCGCAGCCCATGCTGGAATTTCAAAAGCAGATCCTTGAAGATCTCGTAGCAGAAGATGCACTGGTCATTCTGGCACCTGGGCTCGGCTTATTTACGCTCTTGTGCTCATTCATTCAACTTCATTGCAAAGGGAACCATTTAGTGCTTCTGTTGAATACCACGCCTGCGCAGGACATTGCGATCAATGAGCGGTTGACGACCATGGGAGTCGATCCCGAACACCGCATGCGAGTTATTGACTATGACACTCCAGCTGAAACTAGGTAAGAATAAAGCTAAGGGATAATCACATATGAACAAGTATTGAACGTAAACAAACAACGATTACAAGAAATGCAATGTATCGCCAAAGCGGCATATTTTCTGTCACCTCGCGGATATTGGGAGTGGATATGCTACTGAATCGTGTTCCCAAAGCATTGATATCTGGAATTATCGTTTATAATGCACACCGGTACATATAAGGACCAGATCAAAGAGATCGATGAAATTAAAGCGCTTTGCTTAGTGTACGACCTCACTCAATGGAAGAGTTGATCTTGAAAGATTTCAGGAAAGAAAATCAGGTAAATGAAGAGAGAACCATCGTATACCTTGCAGGATGAGTTGGAACGAATGAGCGGGTGAGAATAGGATGGCTTCATCAAGGCATTATCGGATCAACCAGAAGCGTTTACAACAGGTTTTGCACCTTTGCAGAACACGCTAAAAACGCTTCAGCTACGAAAAGTTCATTTATGGCCAAGGTTCCAAGTTTTGATATCGGATAACTTGGCTCAAACCAGTGGCGATGTGGTTGAACTACGACAGCCAATGACGGAAGCCATGGATAAGATACAGCAAGCGCTCGTGGAATGCATGGAAGCCACATTGGCCGAAGTGCGTCGTCTCAACCCAATGGTAAAGGAGAGACGCAAAGATAAAACAACTGTTGTTTCTTTGAGAATAATAAATGAGAAATACAGGTAGATGTGCAAGATTTCACCATTGAGAACTCCTTTTTCAAGTCGTTTGATGCCATCGTACGTCGTCAGTTGGACCCAATATGGCATCAAATCAGTCCAGCGAGTAAACAACTTGTAGGAGATTTAAAGATCCTTCGACAGTTGCTAGAGTATGATATGATATATTGAAAGCAAGAGACACTTGCGGTTGCTTTTCTTACTTATCAAGCTATTTCATCATCAGCTACCTCACACGGTACGATTGCGTATCATTCTACAGCTTCCTGGAAACCGTGATTGCCAGCAATACATCCAAAGAAGGGAAACAGATCCGTCAGTCCCAATGGCTGTTTTTGGACGCAGCGGATGTGGCCATTTCGGCAAGTATAACTCACTACAGTAAATATTAATGTCCTTACCCTGTTATAACAGAGTGAAAGTTATAGACTGCGCGCAAACGTGTTTATTATCGCCCTGGAGACCCAGAATACACGGGCAATACACAAGTAGAAGGCCAGTCGAACGTGCAGTTGGTTCTAGAAGAACAACCAAAGTGGGCATTACTGCGTGACATCTTGCAAGAAATTGAGCATGATATAGCTACCGCAAAAGGTCAGTTTGATGCGACACACTAATTTCTATCAGCCATTCACATGATTTCTTCGTTTCAGTGGACGGGTCTGTGCTTGTCATGGTGAATGAGAAAAGAACGTGCTCGCAGCTCCGGGAATATGTATCACGCATGAGCACGCTTACAGATTCCAATGAAAGACCCGTATTGACCCATCTAGCACAAAAGTTCTTTCAATGGCGGAAAAACTTGGTCAAGGTACAACAATCTTCTATTTCTACAGAGTCAGAACAGGCTCAGGCAAGCAGCAGCAGTGGTGCCAGCACATTTACACGCGGAGTAGCACCCCGTAACAAGCGTCGGCGCGTAAGAGGAGGATCAGCGGCCGCTTCTTCATCCCGTGCACCTTTAGCACAGACATTCAAGGAGGATATATTTGATACCATTCAACAGTAAGTTCATTCACTCTTCTTCTGAGAAAGAAGATTGACATTGTGATATTATTAGGCTAGATAGCCCACTCGAGAATGAAAGTGTTGCACCGGCATCGTTGGACAGCGGCATTACATTGGATGAACATGACATCCTCCCAGAATTTCCCGTGATACCACTGGAGTCAATGGTGACTATACAATGCTATGAAAATGATATGGACGAGCAAATGCTCGAAGACTTGCGTCCACGGTTTGTCATCATGTATGATCCTGACCCTGCGTTTGTGCGACGCTTGGAAGTGTACCGGGCTTTGCATCCCGATATACAAGTGCGCGTTTACTTTGTTATTTATGAGAACTCGATCGAAGAGCAGAATTATTTAAGCCTAATCCGTAAAGAAAAAGAAGCCTTTGAACGCCTTATACGCGAGAAGTCGGCAAGTATTCCTTTTTTTCTTGAGAGCTACTATGGAATGATCATGAAATAATAATTCCGGAGGTCTATGCCTTATGTCAGATTATGGCAATCCCGCTACCGCAAAAGGGGACACCGGAACAAGCTAGCTTTGCTCGAGCAATAAGTACTCGTGTTGCTGGCGGTCAGCTCAAAGAGACCGGGCCACCTACAGTAAGTCATTAGCTTTTATGAAAAGGTCTATATTGGCTGCTGATCAGGAGTTAGGTGGTTATTGACATGCGAGAATTTCGGAGCTCTTTGCCTGTCATATTATATACGGAAGGCATCAAGATAATGCCATGTACCTTGCAAGTGGGAGACTACATCCTGAGCCCGGATATGTGCGTCGAACGCAAGTCCATTTCTGATCTCATATCTTCATTTAATTCTGGCAGACTGTAAGTCAAATAAAACCGGGGGTTGTGTGCGCAGTAATCTTGATCCTCACTTCACCTAATTGGATATAGTTATACCCAGTGTGAAAGCATGTCTATGTATTACAAGACGCCTATATTGCTGATCGAATTCGACCAGAACAAGTCGTTCTCACTCCAAAGCTTATCCGATATGAAGGACACGATTGTCTTGAGTGACCTGTCTTCCAAGCTTGTCCTATTGACTTTGACATTTCCCAAGCTAAAGATCATATGGTCTTCTAGTCCGCACGAGACGGCTGCCATTTTCGAAGAGCTTAAAGTGAGTTATACCTAGCCTCGTTAAAGAGAATCTCTAACATAGTGATATCCATTTTAGAAAACTGAACCAGAACCGGATGCTGAAAAAGCGGTCTTGGTGGGTGCGGAAGACGCAGAGGACGCTGATCGCACGTACAATATGACACCGCAGGATATACTTCGAAGTATGCCTGGCGTCACATCAAGAAATTACAAGATCTTGATGAATGCGGTAGAGAACCTGGAACAACTATGTGCTATGAATCAGAATGAGTTGAAGGCATTAATAGGAGAAGAGCCTGCACGAAAGCTTCATGGTTTCATACATCAAAAAGCTGGATAAAGAAGGGGGTGCAATCAGGAGGGATGTAATAATAAATAAATTCGCTCTTATTACCCTCTCTTCTATTTTTTTCCTTTTTCTCCTCCATAAGAACTTCCTTTCTCTGTTTTCCTTTCCTTTACGCTCACTCTTCTTTACGATGGCGCGCCAAACTGTATCGGAAGCAAAGCTCAGAAAAATCCTCGAATTGAACGATAAACTCAAGGAACAACTTGAAATTCCACGTATTCCGGTTTCGGAAGCAAGTCGATCGTAAGTCTTTTTCCCGTTGCATTACGTGTCCTCGATATTTCCAACTAAAACTTTTTTGCAGTCTTATTGATTACTGCCAAACGAATCCCGACATGATGGTACCTTCTGTTTGGGGAAATCGTAGCCCTGACCCGTTCGCTGAACCTGTTGGGGAATGTGCCTGCATGTTAATGTAGTTTTGTTTTTTATAATGCGCTTTCTTCTTATCAATAATAAAACATCTTGGACCACTGCATCATCGTCAAAAGGGGAAGAAACCTTCAGAAAATGCAAAACGCGCAGCGGAGCTAAATTTTTACAGTTAACCACCAACACGAGAAACGAGTGTTTTTTTCCCGTTGTTCTTTGTTTCCATATGGAAGTAAACGATCAAACGTACAGCGCGCTTCAACAGTATCTCCAGCAGACGCTGAATCCGGCGACACAAAAAGAAGGTACGGATAGCATTTTGGGCGAAGAGATATTGACGCTAACTTTATAAACGGTCTCTTTAGCTGAACGTCAGCTCGCGGAAGTGGAGGTGCAGCCTGGATTTCCCTTGATCCTCCTGAAATTAGTTAGTGACAATGCCGTCGACATGACGCTCCGGTTTGCTGGAGCACTGTACTTTAAAAATTACATCAAACGCCACTGGGTGCCAGTAAGTCGTCGTCCCTACCAACTAACTGCCTGAATTGGCCAGCATTGTTGACCAAACCAATGTTGCGTTAGGATAACGAACAGTCGGATCGCATCGCACAACAAGATAGAATAGCCATAAAATCGCAAATCGTTTCACTCATGATCAGCTTACCGGAAAAGCTTCAGCTCCAAATCAGTGACGCATTGGCTGTCATGGCCGCGGAAGACTTTCCCGACAACTGGGACAATCTGATCCAGGTGTGTGCCCTCCCCTCTGTAGATTATACAGGATGGAAAACGAGGGCTGACGCGGCTTTTTGCATAAAGGAATTAATAAGTCATTTCAGTCCGACGGATTACAGAGTCAATAATGGTATTCTGCAGATTGCCCACTCCATCTTCAAGAGGTAGAAAGGAAAAGAGCATTAGATACATATATACGTTGGACTCTTACTGATGTGGAAACGTACATAGATGGCGGTCTCAGTTCGAATCCAACGAAGTCTTAAGCACTATCAAATTCGTCTTGGATCAGTTCTGTGTTCCTTATATGCAGCTGTTCCAGGTCACAGATCGACTGATTAGCGAAAACACGACAAATGAAGCGGCACTGCGGCTACTCGCCCAATCGTTGATTCTCTTGATCAAAATCTATTACGACCTGAACTGCCAAGATTTACCTGAGTTTTTTGAGGATAATATGGCCTATTTTATGAGCCTCTTTCAAAAGTACTTGGTCTACGGAAACACGTTACTGGAAAGCCAGGTATATATATCTGTCATTGTGTAAGTATTCGCTTCTTCTGTTTTCCTGATAATCCTTTTTAGGATGAAGATGAACCCGGTCCACTAGAGAAAATAAAGACCGGCATTTGCGAGGTCATTGAACTCTATACCTTGAAGTACGAAGAAGATTTCCCTCACCTTCAATCATTTGTCCCTATTATATACGATCTATTGGCAAGCGCTGGTCACGAAGCGAAATTCGACACGGTAAATCTTGGATAGGACTGTTAAACGAGTCACCCTGCTGACGTTTATTACAAGATGGTGTGCAAAGCTCTTTCAGTATTGACTTCAATCGTCAAGGTGGAGCGTATGAGCCCTATCATCACCTCTGGGGATACGTTGAAGAACATGTGCGAGAAAATTGCTCTTCCCAACATTGCTATGCGCGGTAGGAGATCAACGGGATTTGGCGTCGTAACCAGAACATCGATCTAATCGTGTTAATGCAGAGGTGGATGAAGAGTTGTTTGAAGACAATCCAATCGAGTATATCCGAAGGGATTTGGAAGGCTCAGGTATGAAGCTAAAAGAGAGGAACTATGGCAAACATAGTCAAACCGGATTTCAGATACGGACACTCGACGCAGAGCGGCCGCCGACTTTATCCGTGGTTTGATGGAACGTTATGAAGTAGAAACCACACAGATTATGACACAGTATATCACGCATTATCTGGAAGTGAGTTGCAGCAGTTGTTAGTTGTCGGTAAACTTGATATTGACCACCCTATTAGCGCTACAATGCTAACCCCCAAGCTCACTGGAAAGACAAGAACACTGCCATCTTTTTGCTTGTTGCAATTGCGACAAGAACTTCCACTGTGCAGGTAGGGTTTTGTACATATATTCCTTGGCCTTTCTATTAATTTCCTTCAGTTTGGTGTTACCCAAACAAATAATCTGGTGGATGTGGTAGATTTCTTCAGCAAAAATATTCTGTCGGATCTGCAAACGGATGTCAATGCAGGAATACCTATTCTCAAAGTTGATGCGATCAAATACCTGTATACCTTCCGAAACCAGGCAAGTTGTTTCTTCTTTGCAGCGCAATAGCTTTTAAATTACTGATGCGGAGGGACTTGGACTTGAACAGCTTACAAAGGACCAACTCCTGACGGTCTTCCCCCTCTTGGTTAAGCATTTGGAATCGAATAACTATGTAGTATATACCTACTCCGCCGTTGCCATTGAACGGATATTGTTCATTCGTCATGGAAAGAGCATGCTGTATGTATGGCTTTGTTGTTCTATGTGCACCTTGTTGCCTGATTAACCTCCTTTTCATTAGATTTTCCGCTCTGGATATCGCTCCTTATGCTGAGACCTTGTTGACGCATCTCTTCCGATTGATCGAAGCTGGTCAGACTCCTGAGAAGTTATCTGAAAATGATTACCTTATGCGAGGTACGTTCATTAGCAATTGCATCCTAGTCTTAACTTACAATGCACCTGTTTAGCCGTTATGCGTGTCATAATCACTTGCCGGCAGGACATGGTCCCATATGTAAACGTTATCATGAGCAAGTTGACGAACATACTGGCCGTCGTCAGCAGGAATCCGAGCAATCCTAGGTTCAACCATTATATTTTCGAGAGCATAGGTGCTCTTATTAGGTAATACCGAGGACGAGTGTAGCTGACGAATTCTCTGACATCCGGAGGGTTAGATTCATCTGTCCTATTTCAGAAAATGCAGTTACTGAATTCGAGAACATGTTGTTCGGGCCTTTCCAGACAATCTTAACTCAAGACGTACAAGGTGCGAACGATACCTTTTATAGCAGATTATTCTGGCTAATATGATGCTATATAGAGTTCACACCGTACGTGTTCCAGCTGCTGGCGCAATTGTTAGAGCAACACAAGGGACAAGACCTAACGGAAGCATATGTCTCGCTCTTAAATCCTCTCTTGAACCCTCCATTGTGGGAACAAGGTATATGATCCGCACAGCGAGATATATTACAGCATCTGACCAGCATGATATAGGCAATATCCCTGCCCTTGTTCGCTTGATTCAAGCCTATCTGGACAAGGGCATCAACACCATTCTGGCAAACAACAAGCTTGAGCCTATTCTTGGCATTTTCCAACAGAAACTGGTCAATTCACGTCAGAATGATCATTACGGAATGTTGCTGTTGAACTCTGTTATCAAACAAGTACCAGTGTAAGGCTATGGAATTATACTTAGGTATTTGTTTGCCGCTGGACTAATAATGGTCTTAGAGAAATCATTTCACGTTACTTACCCGCTCTCGTTACGTCGGTACTTACCCGTCTACAAGCTAAAAAGAAGGGAGATAGAATCGTCTTTGATCGGTTTACTCGCAACTTTACATTATGGGTGTGCCTCTTTTTCGTGCTAGAGAAACTGGGTGGTCCCGACAGTCTGATACGAATCTTCGATAGCATTCAGCCAAGGTAACGTAGTGAGTTTTACGGATAAGCAGCGCGGTAGTTAATTGAAAACTGTAGGTTGTTTGGGCAGATTGCTACGCTGTTTATTGGACCAGACCTCAATGTTTTACGGGATCCGATAGATTACAAGGTCTGCGGTATTGGTGTAGTGCGGCTTTTGACGCAAAGCGATCTGATGTTCCAGGAGCCGTACTTAAGTCAAGTGTGGCCCAAGATGTTTACGCATCTTCTGAGCATGCTTGAACTACCACCCAGTACTACCGAAGACGGACCTGATGAGCTTTATACCTTCGATATCGAAGAAGGCGGCTACCAAACAGTTTTCGCTAAACTAGCGACAGCAAGTCCTGCCAGAGATGACCCTACTGCTTCTTATCCATCATGTCAGATTTATCTAGCTCAACAACTCGTTTCAATGTCACCAGAGAAGCGTGCAGCGGTAATTAAACTAGTTCCCTGCCCTTTGTTTTGGAATGATCTACTAAATGGTCTTTAATAGGCGAAAGCATTGCTGTCATCAGTGAGTGCAGCAGAACAGTTCCTGGCAAAGTACTTTGAGAGTGCTGGTATTCCCATGAGCCAACTGTAGAGAACTTTATTTTTTTACATTACAGTTGCCTCAAGAAATGAAACCACAAGGAAAAAACAATAGCTAAAAAGTTTGTTGCCTGGAATAAGATATTAAAACCTATGCGAGACATGTTCAATCTGTGCACGGACCACAATATCAGCTGGCCTGCACAGTGCCCTTTCGCCCTGAGTAACATTTTTGGCCGATCTGTTTTGCCCCGGGTGATTTATGCCGGAGGCATGTTCTTCCTCGCATGGAGAACGTATGCTCCTTTCTGCAACGCCCTCATGTGGATTGATAAACGCTTTGCATCATCCAGTCTCAGCAACCCAAGATTTGGCATCTGCGGCACCGTCCCATTTAACTCTTGACGCATCCCATTATCAACTCCCACACACTCGCCCACGACCGGCTGCCCGCCAACGTTAGGATATGGCCTATTGTTTGTGTCATACTTGCTGACCTTGACCATCGCCAACACCCTGAGACTGACCGTAGCAGCTATGATTATCCAGCTCCCGGCCACAAACTTCTCGCCTGGATGATGCCTGACCCGCCTACCATCCGGTAATCCCCCCCCCCCAAAAACAGGAAAAAAACAAAAGGAAAAAAGCTTCCAGAAAAGATGCGTGCTGCCACCACCTTTCCCTGAGTCCTTCAGGGTTTTTTCTTCTGATCTTTGACTTTCTTGATCTGGCGAGAGCAAATATGCTCGAAAGACCGCTGCGTTCACTGCCATGAAAACTGTAAAGCTGTAAAACTCCGGTTTAAACGAACGAACCATGCTGTTACTCTATTTGGAAAAAAATGGAAGAAGTGTGATTGGTCTGGCAACGGACGTTTTGCACTTTGGCTGCCAAAAGGTTCTAGATTTCTACTCTTCTATGCCGCCAATTAGTGGGTGTTCTTTAAGCGGCAGGTGTACACTGTATCTGGTCTTTCTTCAATAGCAAGCTTTGTCCCACAAAACCCATGACTGATTTGCTAGAATATATGAAATATTGTATGTTGAAGACGATAGTTCAGATACTTTGTGAGCTTCATACATGGGATCATAACTGCTTTGTCAGTGCCCACATATGAAAAAAAAAATGTCCGTGGCCAATTCATGCCGTCGCGGTACGCATGTGGTACGTATTTTCCTTTGTGAAATTTATGGATTTTATACTGCGAGTAAACTTTTATTATTATTAAAGGAGGGATGGTGTATACTTGCGTATGATCTTGCGTATCGCTTGGGGTAAGATCTTCCATGGAAACACCTTGACATCTTTTTCGATGTTGCGTGGTTTCGGGTAGGGGAAACCCATGATAAGTTTAAAAAAGTCTGCACAGTCTGGCTTGCACTTGCTGATGGTGTAGGGTCGAAAGCCTTCGAGGTTTCTCCTGATCCTATTTTTCTCTTCGACCGTGAAGCGTGTATTGAGGAGTCCCTCTAGTAGCAAAATACAATCGACCGAAGTGATAAAGTAGTCGTCTTGTGCATACCAATAGATACAAGACACGACGGGCGAGCTACAGATGCTCGTGGATGGCTCTCCGGGTTTGGGCGGTATATGGCCAGGTGTTGCTTGACATTGTTGATGAGCCTTTTCAGCAGCTACTGCTAGTACTACCGCCGATGTTATAGTTTGACGTGTCCGTAGTGCTTGAAATTCTAATGGATCCGTCGCATGAAACTTGAATTCTATTGTTGGACCGCCTTCTTCTTCACAATATCCGCTGCACCAAAACTTGACCAACCGACGTCTGTCTTGCAACTCCCGGGGAGCCCAACCCCAGGTCATTTCAAGAAGGTTACCATCGATCTTGATTCTACCGCCAGTGGCGCGTTCCACGATCAGCGATTGGCATTGCAAGTTGCTCGACGAAGGCTGCTGCTGCTGCTGCTGCTCCTGCGTGACAGTAGCAGGGATACCACAATCAAAAAAACCGATATCAAATGGCTGCTGCTGCTGCTGCGTCGTCGTGACAGGAGCAGGGACAGCACCATCAAAAAGATCGATATCAAATGGCTGCTGCTGCTGCTGCTGTTGTTGCTGCTGCTGCGTCGTGACAGGAGCAGGGACAGCACCATCAAAAAGATCGATATCTAATGGCTGCTGCTGTGGCTGCTGCGTGACAGGAGCAGGAGCAGGAGCAGGAGCTGTAGCTGTTGGAACAGGACACTGTTCTATTTGATCTAGTAGCTCTTGTGGTATCTGCGGCATCTCCAGATAGACAGAGATTGCCGTTACCGCTTGGTGATCCATGGAATATCAAGAAAGAGAACAGAAGAGGAATCAACAAGCACTTCTCGAAAAATACGCAATTTTTTTTATTTTTGTTTGGTTGCTATTCCCCAATGTAGATTTAGTAACAAGGAATATACTTTTCTTTCTTTCCGGTTTCTCAGGTCTTAAACTCGGCGCGCATATTTGGACGTGCCACCTAACCCAAAGGTAAGATCAGGTATTGGTTCGTTGTTCGTGGTATTGCTGGCTGCCGTGGCTGCAGCCACGGCAGCCACGGAGACTATATTGTTTGCTGCGGAAGAAACTGAGGAAGATGTATTTGTTGCTCGATAAAAGACTCGTCCCGGAGTCGTGTCGCCTGTGGTCGTCGATGAAGAAGGTGTAGTAGAAGAATCTGGAAACATTGGTAGCCATGGCGGTTGTTGCGGCTGCTCCATCTTCATCACCGTCTCTCCATTAGTCTCAAATAATAAGCCATAATTGCTTCCTGGCATGCAATGGAAACCTTGATCTTGCATGGATGCTAGCGGTGGTGGATATTCGTGTTTGGGTCGTGGCTGTTGATGATGATACGTGTACATTTCGTCCATCATACATGGCCGCTGTTGTTGTTGCTGCTGGTGATATGCCACCATCTGACTCTTGGCGTGTGCGACTTCAAGCGCATAAATACGCCGATTCTGTGCCTCAATCAGATCATAGGCACCCTTGATTTGAGCTGCATATGTTTTGGTCATTCGTTGATAGGCTTGAGTCAATTGGATCACTTGGGCACGTAGGTCTTGATCTTGTTGTTGTGGTGGTGGTGGATAGCTGCTGGTTGGCTGATACGGGCGCCACTCTACCACCGTGCCACTACCTTCCCGTCCTTCCTGTACAGTGTATGATTCGGCGTCCGACGGCGTTGCGGCTGCTGCTGGTGGCACAAGAGGCTCTTCGACTTGCCGTGGCTGTTCCTGCATATTTTTATTATAGATAACACCAAATGGTTGCTGTTGCTGCTGTTGTTGGCCAGATGAATGATTTTCTTGATGAACAGAGGAAGACACAGAAGAAGAGCGACGGTTGTCGCGGTCAAAGTCGTTATCGGATTCGTCGCCAGAGCCCACATTGACAATCGTTTCTGGGTCTTCATTCATCTTCCTTCGTTTCGGTCGACTTGAACGGGTTGTCTTGCGTCGTATCAGATGGAACAGGTCACGACGACCAGGCCGGAAATGAGGGTGATGCCAACGACAAGATTCTTTATCCTTGGTGTCCTTGGTTTTACGGGCATCCGTGTCGCGCTGGAAGCCGTAAATCTTTTATCACCTTTGCCTTTTAATCTCTCTATCTTGAAAAATCGTCTAAAGAATAACAATAATACTCACGTTTAGCTGACGCACAAAGGAGGCGAATTTGCAATGCTTAAATAGCCGTGGTAAGACAACCTCTGTGAACTCTGTATAAAACCGACAGAAAAAAAGAAGAGAGAGAAAGAGGAAGTGAGTTTTTTGGTGGGAAAAAAAGCTAGGGGTTTTTTTGGTTAAAAGAAAAGCAGAAAAAAAAGGAGAAGGGCTTACTGGGGATGCATTCAATGATAAACATATCTTTGCCATCATGCTTGCACCAACGTGCGTATTTTTGACCGTCGTCAGGGGCCTGAAGACTCCTATCGTCAAGTCAGAGACAGAAAGACTTTCCGGGAGAGAGAAGGACAATACTTACTGGTATAATTTTGACACAAAGCCTGCAATGCCACGTTCAGAATGGTTGACCTCCACGTCAGGCTTTGGTGTCGGGTTATTAAGAAGCAGAGGGGTATGCGTTTGCCAATACTCAGGCACCGTGACACCTTGTCTCACTAACTGCAACGATCGGCTGGTGTCCCCATTGTTGTGACTGGAATCATAAAGAGCCAGCTGTGTATTCGCAGATGATGTTGGACACGGCGACACGGAACATTGCTGTGGAAACGTGAGCGCAGTTGAATCTTGCATTGCGCTATTGTCAGGAGAAGGAGAATTCATGGCGAGTGGAATATACGACGCCTGAACTGCAGAAGAAGAAGGACAGGAGGAAGAAGAAGAGGATAGATGCGGTGATATGTCGGCGGCATAATCTTGATAATCCATTGGGTGGCCGGCAACCTTCGGTTATTATCAGTTGTAGATATGTATATAAAGAGAGAAAAAGACGGGACACGACTGTATCTTTGAAGTGTTGCTCTTCCCTATAATTTCGCGAAAACCGCGAGTCTTATGTTGAAGCGGGAATCTGTTGCAAATAAAAGAAAAGAGAGAAAGAGATAGAGAGAGAAAGAGAGAAAGCGTGCAGAAAAGGGAGGAAAAGGGATTTGTTCAAGGCTGTGGGAGATCATGGTAAATGCAGTCACCAACGAGGACAACTCAACGCTTTACTTACTCTCTGTTCCTTCGCCCTTTTTATACTCGTATCAAAAACACGGGTCAGGGTCAAAGCAAGGATATATCTGTATCTCACCTGGGACATTCTCCCTTCACGTCTAACTTCTGCAATCGGTATTTGCATATCGTATACACCGGGGGAAGAAAAAAACTTTTTTACAGCCAACGTTTCACAATGCATGACCCAGAAAAGATCCCTTCTGCTATGATATCTGACTTGCTTGTACCTGTATTCGGTCTTTGAAGGGCAATCAAGATCTGGAACCCTAAAAAGGTTCTTAGGATTGCCAAGTATGGGAACAACCATGAACGAATATGCATCCTATTATGATACAGCTTATGCCTTGGAATCAAATGCTAAGCAAAAAAAGAAAGACCTTTTTGCACTTGGACATGAAAAGGGATTTGTTGCTGAGGAACGACAGCATTCCCGTCGTTGATCTACCAGCTTTCCGGAAATTGTTGCAGGAATATTCTAAAGAAAAAATTTCTCGATGTCATAAAAAAAAAGGGGGCGCTCTGCAGATCAGCAACCTCTTTTTCATATCATGTTAATATACCCAGTTCCGTGCAAAATGCACGGACGATTTTGCCGTCGTCACTTTAGGAGTGTTGCAGGCGCCCTTGGCCAGGACATCGTTTGCCGGAAATTGAATCCGATTCCGAACTGTCGGTTTTGCCTCGTCTCTTTTTGCTGCACTGTACATTGATAAATGCCAATTTCTTGTTTACCGCGGCAATTGCATCAGCACGCCCGACGTAGTCTCTGGACAAGTATCACAACCACCGGAAAAACCATTCAGGAATGCATTCAGGCAGCTCATGTGCCCAAGGACACGGCGGCCTGCATCGCGCTCGTGTCGAAATCGTTTCCGGATTACCGGGACGTCACCCGGCTTCTTTCAACCAAATCCAACGCTGCTACCGTTCTGGGTTGTGTCGTCGATCACGTTCCAAACGTCAAGCACGGCATTTCGCTGTGGATGGCAGACAGCGACGAAAAGATCGCGTGCTTTCATATCCCGGATGGCCCTGAACGACACAAAGTCCGAAGCATCTCTGTGGGCCGTTGGGGAAACTATGATCGGTTGAAGTATCAAGACGCAGCAGCAGACTGGGACGCATTTGATACGGTTAGCCGGCCGGCAAACCAATATCAACTTCCAGTTTCTCTACAAACAGCTCAGGCGCAGTGGGGCAGGTAAAGGCGAACAAATAAAAAGGCAGAACGCAGGACATAACCAATTTTTGCCATTGAAAATAAAATAGGCCGTCCTTTTGTTTTGTCGCATCCGACCATGAACCAGACAATCTGTTGCAGACGCTTGATCATCATTTTCCGGAAACGACCAAGGTATAATACAGGGAACGACACGAAGTGATCGAAGGAGTGACCAAGAAAAAAGATTAGGTGGGAATCATAGGCGCGTCTACGCCCTTTATCACTGGCCATCCCTATGCCCTGTTTTACAAAGGCCAACCCGTCCTTAATGCTGGTATCGTAGGATTGGCGTCTTTCCAGTCGCAGCAGCCTACTTCATTGGATGTGGAGCATCCCGCATTGGAGCCTCTTGGACAACCGTTAACCATTACTCGGTATGTTGAATGCTGCGCTCGTTTCGTCCTCTCCTACTCACTTTAATCGGTGGCGCAATTAGTTGTCGCGGTAATATCATTTTGGATCTTGATCAAGCGGGTGCCACAGGACTCTTGTTGGCATTGATTCAGCAAGGTCACCATGCCAATATCGCCAAAGATCAAGAATTCTACTTGGGCATCTATGGTCCCGACTCTACTACTACCCTCATGTCCGTGTGTCGAGTCACAAGCGGTGATCCTGCGCGGGGAAACATGTCTATCGACACGACAGCCGATTTGCAAGTAGGCCAAGTGGTGCAGGTAAAAAAGAAAGAAGGATAACATTTCTCTTAGAAAGACTCACACCACTGTATAACAAGTTTATGAAAAAGAAATCCAGTCCATACAAACACCTGTCGGCGGAAAAGAATCCTGTCTTTGGCGTGGTGGATAAGGACCATACGCTGGACATGTCGCCAGTGAAGCTTCCTGAACATCCCAAATCGCTATTAGGGGCCTTTGGAGGCGCAAGCGAGAACGGTATCATCGTTGGTAAACCCAATATCCCAAGTCAGATCGTTAACGTCCCCTACTCTACTGCTAAACTCACCTAGATAATAAAATACAGTTCGGATTTCTTTTATTATTTCATTATATCACGCTTGTAACTGTACAACCAATGTGGTTTTTTATATATTGAAACTCATGACTAGGTCTCGGATATGCAGTCTCACACAACGCGGAGAAGGCCACTCAAAGTGGACTTGATGAAATACTTGATAGGGCTCGGTTGTACCTTATGATAACGAACGGATTTGCTTAGGATAACATCAACAACGACAACAACTGGACTTGTATTAGGCTTACCGTCTGGGATGTTGGGTAACGCGAAAGAAAAAACCTTGTGCGCCTTTTGGGAACCCGGCGTCGATCCTTCACGATCTCCTGAACTTTCATGTCGGAGACCATGTGACAAGCTACTTGTTAAGACTCCTAATAGACTCAGGCTGGAATACCAGACTCGTACTGTTCTATCTTGGAGAGAACTGGTGGCGACGTACTTCGCGTCAGGCGAAAACGCCAACGCCACAACTGGTCCCGTGTGACCCTGAACTTTGTTCTTCAGTACGCTTTCTACTTTCTTATCAAATCTTAATATACCTCCAGCACGACAGACCGTGTCGCGGTTCGAAGATCATAAATCACCGAAGCCCCTTCAAGCGTTCCCACAGAAAGCTTTTGCGAACTGCTGCTGAAGTCTACAAACGGATACCTAGAACAAACGTTCTGTCAGACGTTTCTGATAAAACGACTCGTTCGTATATCATACGTTTTGACCAAATCATGCAAAACAGACGTGGCCGTCTGTAAAACCATCTCTCGCAAATGTGGTACATTAGGATCCAAGGTTTTCACAACAGCTTCGACAACCCGGTGAACGCTCGAATACAACAAGATTGGCTCCTAGAACAATAATAGCACTCAGTGATCCATATATCTCTTTCTCTCAGTCTAGATATGCAATACTTGCCTTGCGAATAAACATGCCAATCAAGCGCAGGCACCTTAAACGCTCCTCAATCTTTTTGGCATGCGTCGCATCAAACGTAAGCGTTCCGATTACCAAGGGCATATTGGTGCGTGCTATCTTGAACAGTGCATTTCTAGCTCCTCGACTTATCGCAGGCTGCACACCGGACGCGTATGCAAACATGGTTCGTAATATCTCAGCTGCATTGATGTAGGACTCCCATGTTGAAAATCCTTGGCTAAGTAGCTCCATGGATGCCAGAGTACGTGCCACGGACGAACCTGACACGTCGCTCGCTTTCGGTTCATCTAAAGCCGAGTCCGATAGCAACAGGGCCAAACTTAGGGCAGTGTGCTTGCGGGCGCTTGGACTGAGCATTTGGGGCTGGTCACATCCCATGATACCGAGAACAATGGTAGCACGAGCCATCATGGCAGGACCATGGCTAGCCGGCGAAGCTGATGTTGGCACTGGACACCGGTAAGCTTTGTGTGTCGCTCTCTCGCTCCTCTTTAAAGACTTACGATATTTCTCCCAATATGATATGAGAGACAAGATATCAGGCTCTGAAAGTCCTGTGACAGCACTGGAAAAAAGCGAACGAGCTGATAAAGAAGCATGAGAAACTAAACTACAAAGGTAGCATACAACATGTGCATCTCTTCTTGCCTGATGGGTCTTGCCAGTATTTACTCAATATCGACAATGATGGAAAGCAATATCCTTGCTTTACGGCTGCAGGTAAAGCCATGGCATAGCCTGCTATCAGATCTGCACTTTTTGTTTCCTTGCCTGCCTCGCTCCATTAGTTTCGTTCTACCAGTTACTGCGTAGGAAGCTGCTAACCTGCAATGAAAATGACGACTTTGGCTAATAGAGCAAGCGGTAAAAGCCGGGAAGCAGTCATGCCTTGGGATATCTTCCATGCATCTTTTTCGTCGCGCAAGGGAGCCAAAATGGCCATATTACCGTTTGTACTATGATGAGCAAGAGGTCGTAAGACCGGCTTTCACACGATGAAAAAATTTTCAGACTTTTCTCTTACCCTTTCAATCCGTAGCTTATATTAACGTAAGATACATTTCGTTGCAAGGTGAGGACGCTGTTACAAACGTCTTCGAATGCTTGAGATACGTTCCATGAAATAGTGCCGGCAATGATAGCAGATACGAGCTCCATTCTTTTTTGGAATTCGCTGGCCAGCTTCGCTTTACCATCTTCGTCTTCATTGACATCCAGCGGGTCGTTCTGTTCGGGTTTAAAACTCATCATCTCGGGTATCGCAGCATCGTAAGAAGTGGACGAAACAGACGGTTGAGGAGTAGGTACGATATCCATCAAATTGTCCAATTTACGGACGCTTTCAAATTTGGCATACAAATCATGCATAAGATATCGAATATTGAACGAAAAAAGCAAGCCAAAATGCATCGGCCATTGTAGGTCTGGAAATCCTATTAGCTTGCATATTTACATATCCCTTTGCACTCATACCATCGCTTTCAGAAACAAGAGGCCTCAGATTGACTGCCTGCTTTGTTCCACCGGTAGGCTTTGCTGACAACACCGACTTTGTCAATCGATTCACTGGCCACCGGTCATCGTCCAGCACCTTTTTCGCATAACTACCGCTTAAAGTACGATCTAGATAACCAGTTGCCATCTATGAAGAATTGAGATACACATAGAATCAACATGCAGCTCTTGCTTTACCTGCCACACCATTGCTGTCTCGTCCTCATAACCGAGTACAATATAATCCTCAATGGTTCGCCACTGAATCGTCGATAAACGGCTCGAATAGCCTGGAATCATGAACAGACTACCTTGGGTGAGCAATTCCCTGCTAATCCGCATGGCCACACCAAATTACCAGTTCATGGCATCCACGGATATCACAGCAATTGAGCTGTCTTCTGCAACAGAAACGACGCAACCACGGATGTGGGTATCTGTTTGTTCGGCAGGTTCAATGAAACACTTGACTGGCAATGTATGCACTGTAAAGGATACGACATATTTCCCGTCGCTTTTGGTCAAAAGTGATCAGCAACCGTCGTTCTCCAACAATACACGCGTATCCTTACACTAGATTCCATATCTTGACAGCCCCGTCCCGACCTCCAGAAAGCAAGTACTGATGCTGATGCGATTCATGCATAATCATGCATGTCACTCGGCCATTATGGGCGTGCTCGAATATTCGCATATCCGTCCGTGTTTCAACGAAATCAGGTAGCCGCGGCAAGTGCAATAGTGATATCCATAACGGCGTTACGCAAATAGTTCCGTTTTCTTGCCAAGTCAACGAATAAGAACATCACACACCACATTTTTCGGCTTTATAGTGTTCAACTTACCATAACCCACCGCCAAATGGTTACTACTAACAGGAACTGTACATGTGATGGCGCCGAATTTTGATTTTTGACACGTATCAAGTGGCCAAACATCGTATAAGCTATTTGCTTTCGAAAAAAGATTTCATAAGCCCAAAGTAAGAACATAGGAACGCTCATTATGGCTTACCGGAACATTTGACGCATGTTGTATCATCAACAGAGTCTAAAGCATAATAAAGAGTGAACATAGAATCCGCCGGATCACTGGAGAATGCCACAGCTGCTAATGTATCTGGCCGTTCCGGTCGTTTCTTGTTTACTGCCGTTATCCATGTCCCTGACACAGTATCCCCTTTTGACAGTAGTTATTAAGAATTTTCACAGTATTTTGCCTCACCAGACACTCACCATTGTTGTCTATATAATGACGATGCAGCAACTTTGCACTTACATTACCTAGTTAGAGAAGTAAAACAAAGGACATCATCCATGTCGCTATACCTATAATACAATTGACTCTCATCACTCGCCATGGAACCTGGTTTCACACCTTGCGGTGGTATCAAAAGATATTCTTCCAAGTTGCCGTTCTACGATAATGAAATAAATCACTTATGCACGATTTGACGAGCCTCTTTGGCTCTTGTCCTTACGTTAGTCCACAGATAGAGCCTGTCTGACCCGCTAAACTCTCCACCAGTCCAACTGGCGTTGGGCGAGGCTGGGAGCGTAATCTGTGGGACAAAGCTTCCATTCTTCAATGCAAAAACCTGAAGGGTCCTTCAGTCGACTCTATTCACCCGCTATTGCTTCGGATCTCTCTCACCATCACGTTATGGTTTGTAACTGCCATGCAGAGTCCTGGTAGGCTTGCGCTGCTAGTCAAGTCCAGTACTGTGTCAAGGCTATCGTCTGCCTGTTTCCTTATTAAACAAGGAATATCCACAGACTTGTCTTTATAGACGACTTGCTGAGATGCATCAAAATCCCACACATGCAGATAACCATCCACTGTCAAAGTCGCCAGACGGCTCTTCTTCAGGACTATTATGTAGGATCGCTTCCCTTCTCAATAAACTAGTCCTCTTCCTCCACTCTAAACCCTTTTTACCTGGATCGTAAAAGTCCGTAAACGTGACAAAGTTGCCATGTCCTCCCCAGACTCGAAGCACCTGAACCACCAAAAGAAACATTAAAGTGTGGGCAAGCTTTGATCCATATACTTTATTGATACCGACCTCCAGCGATGTTACATCCAGTATGAAAACATCCTTTGTATCACCGCTACAGAACAGGTAAGATACCGAAAACTGAAGCAAATATGTCAGACAACCTAGTTCGCTAATCCTCAAACAAACAGTGTTTTCCACCTGGGTTGATACTTTGAGACTCTTTGGTGTACCAAGGAAACCGTTTGGGTTCACGGCCAAACACCGACCGTCTGACGTACTCCAACGTGCAATTTCCCTGTTGATATCGCCAAGCGTTAAACACACTTTCTCTATCTTAGGGTCGAGTCGGATCAAACCCGTCTTCCGAGGCGCTAATGAGAACTTCTTCGGATGCATCCGCGTTCTTGTCATCCTTGAAGATGCACAATGCTGCTACTGGCGCTTTGTGACCGAGCAAGAGCATCTTGTGCTAACGAAAACCCGGCAGTGGTCAAACATTGGCAAGGGTGCGTTTTGCTCCACCCTGCAACTCGTTGTACCTGAAGAGTTCCTTCATGCACGCGGTATACCCAAATGTGGCCGTCCTTTTGCCCAGCGTAAACTTGTGGATAACTGCATGCTAAACATGTCGTAGTCGGATTACTGAAATTATGCCACACCACCAGCGGTAACGACACAGAAGACGCCATCGGTCGGTCTGAGAGGAGAAAAAAGAGAGCACGTCCGCTGTCAAAGCAAAAAGGTAAAAAACGTTAAAAACATTTCTTGCTGCCCTGCATGATCCGTGTCACTTTCCAAATTAGTCGTGTAGTTTTGGGTGTTTCCTTGTCAAGTTGTTTTTATTATAAGCTCAACCATTATTATAATCTGGAGCAAGGTAATACCCTATCTTTATCTTTCTTTTACAACTCGTCGATTTCAAAATGCCTTCTCGTATCACGTTCGTGAAATTTCTCACCACTGTATGGCGAATCGCTTACTCATTGACCAAAATTACACAGGAATGCGGCCATGGACAAAGCTTGGGAGCTTATCCAGAAAAAGAGTAAGTCTTGCTTACACAGTACAATTTTAGAGGAACGCTAGACGAATATTATATTTCCGCGTAAAAAAACAGCTTTTACGAAATGGTGGGTTGATTGAAGTGGATCGCGCAATGCTTCATGGACTTAGTGAGGGCCATTAGGGTGAACACCAAGTTGGACCTGGGAGGTGTGCCGCATATACAGGATCTGTGCACAGACATGGCAAACGGCGTGCGTCTTATTCAGTTATTGGTGAATTAGCTGCATTAAAACCCAGTTTTGCTTGGAAATGGCTACTGAATCTCCGAATGTTGTCTCTAGGAAATTATCGGCGACGTCTCCATGGGCAGATACAGCATGAATCCGCGAATGCGTATCCAGTGCGTTGAGAATGTGAATACGGCTTTGGAATTCGTCAAGCAGCGCGGCGTACCACTGACCAACATTGGGGCAGAAGGTGAATATCTATCATACTTGGATGCTTCCATCCGCATGCTAATAGAAATCACACAGATATCGTGGATAAGAATTTAAAGCTGGTGCTCGGCATGCTATGGATGATTATTCTAAGATTTACCATTGCCGATATCAAGTAAGTTTCTTTCTTTTGTGGCACAAAGAGCAAATGCGTAACAGATCCTTTTTATAGTCAGGACGGGAAAAGTGCAAAGGAAGGATTGCTCCTCTGGTGTCAGCGAAAGACGGAACCTTACAGACCAACTGTCAATGTTCGTGATTTTACATACAGCTGGAAGGATGGACTTGCTTTGTAAGTACTGTCTGCATCCAGACCAGCAGCGTCACTTCTAACAATAGCTGTCAAGCTGCGCATTAATCCATCGCCATCGTCCCGATCTTTTGGACTTTTACTCGCTGGATTTTGTGAGTGACTATTCGAATTCTGTGGTAACAAAGCAATTCACTAACCGGAAAGGGAAAAAAGAATGATCCGCACACCAACACTGCTCTCGCTTTTGATATTGCCGAAAAGCATTTGGGAATCCCTGTGAGTACCCTGGTTGTATACTGTTTAATCGGACAACTAACGTTAATGGTTTTGCCCCTCTGGCCTGGAACAGAAACTGTTGGATGTTGAAGATGTGTGCGATATTTCCAAACCGGACGAGCGATCCATCATGACTTATGTTGCGGAATACTTCCATGCTTTCTCTTCACGAGGTGTGTATCTCACGGATAGATTCTTGGTGTACGTGTAATACAAACTCTTGTGGACTCTAGACAAGGTGGATACTGCTGGTCGACGAGTTGCGAAATTTGCAGACGTACTGCAATCGGTCTGGAAAATGCAACATGACTATGAAGAGCGTGTCCTTGCTGTAAGTACTACCGATAGCGGATGCTTGAGTGAGGAACCTGTTTACAGACAAAAGATACGATACAGCTGATCACGGCAGTGCGAAAGCAACAGAAATGGTGGAAAGATACGAGATTGGCGGATTCTTACATGGACGCCAAGAATAAGGCAGCCGAGTTCGCCAGCTACAAAAACACAACCAAACGAGAATGGATTTCTGAAAAGCGGGACCTTGACACATTATTGGGGAACATTCAAACAAAACTCAAAACATACAACCTGAGACCTTACCATCCGCCTGATGGACACACTTTATCCGTAGGTGCCCCTACAACGTTCGCTATTTCCTGGTCAAGACATGTTAACACACTCTCGTCAGGATCTGGACAATGTATGGAAGGGTCTTCTGCAAGACGAAGCAATGTATCATCGACGCATTAACAGCAAAATAAGACAGTAAGTGGACGACGCGATTGAATGAAAAGAATACATTGACTTCTAAAAATCCCGTATTAAAGGATTAAAGAGAATCTCCGTAAAGCCTATGCTCAGTCTGCTAACGATTTCCAAACACAATTGGATACGATATCGAACGAATTATCCTGTCTAGATGGCGATCTAAACGTACGTATCCAAGACAATCCCTTGTTGAATTGATAACTCAAAGGATGATATAGTCTCAATTAGACAAAGTAATGACGATGCTTCTACGAGTACCTCCTCTACAGTCAACTCTGAAATCAATCGCGAAACTTGATAAAGAGTGTCTGGAAGCAAACATAGAAGAAAACGACTACACCGTCTATTCAGTAGAGGATCTGACATTCGAGCTTGAACTAGTAGAACGAGCAATTCAAAAGAAGAAGGCATTTATCCAAAATCAGGCGAGTAAATGATCAATAAGGTTTGAAGGAGATAGTAATAACTTCCACCTTGTAGATTGTTTCCCGTAACATGACCAATCTGACGCCAGCACAGTTGGAGGAATTTGAGCATGCATTCCGTCATTTTGCAAACATACAAACCAACACACTGTCCTTCGAAGGATTTATAGCAGCCCTGGCCAGTTTGGGCTTAATATACCAGGAAACTGAGATCGATCTCCTATTTGACCGTATCTGTGAAGGCGCCCAAGAAGCAACATTTGCGCAATTTATTCGATTCATGGTCTCCATTACAGAAGACAACTCAACGGCAGAGCAGCTGCAGGATGCCTTCCAGACGATTGCTGGTGAAAAGCCATACGTGACGGAACTCGATCTCCAGATGTGCATGATACCACAGTCAGCCATTGATTACCTAAAGCAAGATATGCCTTGTGTACAAGGTGGCGAAACGGATGCTTATGATTATGCTTTATACGTGGATCAAATGTTTAATTAAATGAACTCGTGAAACGCAAATGCGCTCATTTTCGCATTCTTTTCTTGAATCGCTCGGCGACCACTTCGTCTGAGGCCGTCTGCCGTTTGTCCATCCGGGATCTGTGTTCTGGCTTCTGTATCTGTTTCTCAAAATTGGCTGGTACATCAACTGTTTCAATGCAAGTCAGCACGCAAAGCCTCTCCAAAGCTATAAAGACTATATAGACTTACAATCGTCTTGAGAGTCATCAGCCTTTGCCTAATTACAGGAGAAATTTAAGTTGCAGGTGGCCTCCATTTTCTTAGCGGGAATTCCCACTTACATCATCCTTTTCCTGTTCATCCATGTATTTCCGCTTTGCTCGCTCGGTATCTTCAATGTTCTTTAGCCGTACACTAACCAGGAAATCTATCAGAGAACGACTACTTCCACGAAACAGACCACTACTTACTCGATACCCAGATCTACTTCAGGAATAGCCGTCAACATTTGGGTTGACAACTGTACGCTGCCTTCTTCTACAGGCTTTTGTTCTACCTAAAATAATATTCATTCGCATCTTTCTTATTCCCTCTTTGTAGAACACGGCAACTCACTTTAAGTCTGTCAGGGATACGGTATAATTCCTCGTAGATATCGAGTGGCCGTCGTTGCCGCTCTGACTCGTCTTCTTCCTCGTCTTTTACCGGTTCACCTCGTCGTCGACGCATTTCTGCTTCGATATATGCCATCCTAGCGAAAATATTTAGTCAAAATGATTAAAGGCAAACTGGCTGGGTTTCCTCAGTCGTTACATGTGCTTGTCAACGTCCAGCGCATTAGTTTGTGTAGTAAAAGTATCTAGTTTGAGCGTTCTTTCTGTGCTTTTCTCGTCATCCCTGGCAGAAAGACACTTGAGAAAACAAATTCCTATTTTCTGGCAACTTGCCAAGTCCGAGGACTTTTTCTTACCGTGAGATGCCGGCTCGTACGGCGTCTCGATCTACGAGACCACCGGTCTTGAGCTTCCAAGGATCATGTTCCGGAGTTGCCTTTTTCTTCTTTCTCTTGTCGTCACCTTTAAATAGTTTCTCAGCGTCAATTCCGCCATGCTTACGTCGTAGCTTTCGTAACTCTTGTAATTCTTCAATTGTGTCACTGCAGGTGGAGAGAGACCTGGTTAGAACATCAGAAAGCGGATTTCGAGAACGAAACTACCTGACATCATCCCCAACACCATTTGTTTGCTCTACTGCTGCTTCTCCATCGTCCGATTCCAGTTTCTTCTTTCGATAGACTTTCTGTTTTCGCTGAATTGGCATGCTCTTTTTACGAATGTGCTCTTTTGTGGTTCGTCTTCAGTACTCCTTTTATCCCTTATGAACTCCGCATTCAGTAATGCTCTGAAGAAAGTTGCCAGTCCAATCCCAAGTATTGTGTCTTTTGTCGCAAGTTATCCTGCTGCATAGAATTTTATTAAGTAATAAACGGATATACACAGTCTTGATGCGAGAGAGTCTAAATAGGAGGATGAGGTTGGTGGGATTTAGAAGCCAGAGCCGCCGCCACTGCTGCTTCCACCACCGCCACATCCACCCAACCCGCCACTGCTTGCTGTTCCACTTCCGGACCCTGAGGCACAGCTTCCAATATCACAGGTACTGCCGTTGAGGACGTCAGAGGAACCACCACCAAGAAGGTAACCAAAGTAATCACGCGGGATCCATCCGACCTTGTCGGAAGTGTAGCCGTATTCGTGGTACTTGTATGAGTAACGGTATTTTCGTTTGTTTCCTTTCGGAATCGGCTCGACTATGTAGAGAGAAAAGAGATCACAGCAAAACTGCTCCTGAATGTCGGTCGCCCTACTTACAATTTTTTGGTCTCGCTAGATGGTAAAGTGAATATCTCGTTGTAATCCATATCTGAGGGCATTAAACTTGCATAATGCGTGGCGATTATATTTGCTCGTCATCCCTTTCCAAAGGAGCAAAAAGAGAAACACGAAATCAAGCGTAAGGACTAAGCAAGTGCTTTATACAAGTTATGATAGCCACTTCCACTGATGAAGCTCTGCGGTGCGCATCATGTGCTCAGCAGAGATGGCTGTGTTTCTTTAACCAGAACAATGATAAGATTACACCTTCTCTTATGTAGGAAAAGAAAAACAGAGATTCATATACTATCAATAAGAATACAGGGATATGATTGTTTAGATACAAGAAATAGCGAGGGAGAGTTTTAGTTAACTAATAACCAGGATGTTGTGGCGGTGAACGAACAGGGGGAGGCTGTCCAGATGGAGGTCGATAAGAAGGATAGTAACCTGACCCGGCTTTGCCAGGCGCCTCTTTGGACGGGTCAAAGTAATGCATTGGCGGTGCATGGATAGACGACGATAGATCCGACGCATTCGTATAGTTTGAGACAGTATCATCGTCAACAACTCCCAGTTGCTGTTGCAGCAAGGGTCGCTCGCCCTCGTCTTCCATGATCGCATGTGTCATGTGAACAGGCCCTAGCTCGCGTAATTTGCGTTCTCTCCGTCGAACAGACCGGATACGCCTTCGTTCATAATCTTCCCAACGCCTCAATGGCACCTTGGAAGGATCAAAGACACCGTCCTTTTTGCCGTGATGGTCACCTTTGACTTCTCCGGATACTTTACGTGTCTCACCCCACGAAAAGTCATCAAAGTGCCAAAAGGAGTAGACTGGCAGTATAAAGTTCCAGACAGGCAAGGCGAGGAGATATACTATCATCCAGCAGAGATAGACCCATTTCTTAGTCGTAATAAGGATAAGGAACGCAGGCGAAAACAAGACAATGATCAACAGAATGAGTGGCACCGCAACCGTGAAGCTGGTGATCTTGGTCCTTGCCATGGATGTGATCAACACAATCGTCAAGACAATAGCGACCGGAAGAGTCAGTGTGCCAACTAGATCCATCATCACCACAAACTGCATCGAAAAGCAGAACGTGCCACACAGATTTCGCACCAATACGAGCTCAAACAGGTTATGAATGGTCGAATTAATCCAGCGACGTCGTTGTGATAACAGAACCTTGAACTCATCGGGGACAATCGTTTTACATATCTAACACGCTTTCCTGTTCAGTTTTCACAACCGATCTTTAGGCAGTATAGAAAGAAACTTACAGCATGCGGTGTGAACACCATCTTACGATAAGGGAAATTTCGAAGCATCAGCGTCGTCAGAAACCGATCTTCACCCAGCAAAAGCAAATTCTTTTGATGGAGCGTATCCACAATGTTTTGAGAATATTCTTGCACAATTTCAGGTTTGGTAATGATGGGGACCCAGTCCCCGTCGCCTTTGCGGGCCTTGAGTCTGTACATGCAAAAGCATCCAGGCAGACAAGTAACGCCACCAAAGACCGACTCGAATCCTTTGGCAAGGTGGTGCGAAATGAAATACTCGTACACTTGGATGGCGCTGACCCAGGAACTTCGCTTGTTGGCGATCTTTGTTTCCCCGCAGAGACCCATAATCAAATTGTCGTTCACCATGCAGTTCACCAATAACCGCAACGAAGATGGATACACTTTGGTATCTGCATCCACCTATAGAGGGTAAGGAATGACATCAATGCCTTATCTCCTATACTCTTTTTCCTGGTTCACTATGCCGTACCATTAGCACGAGCTCGAAATAGTCTGGAGTGACGCCCATGAGATATTGCACTTTACGGAACAAGTCGTAATCCAAAGGCGTCATGCGGTCATTATACGTTACTCGGCTGAAAAAGTTCATCAAGATCAACTGCGAATCGCGTTTGCCTCTGTTGCCAGGTTTCGGTTTGCCTTCTTCGTCCGGGTTACCGCATTTGACCACGAGTATCATCGGTACCTTGTGCCCTTTACACACTAGATGCAATTTCAGCTTTCGTTCATGTATCCGCCATTTTTTCCCTTTTCTCTTACCATAATGCCCAGCATATACTTTGGCGCGATTGTATTGTTTTGCTCCGTCTGCAACAGCAATATACGGCATGGGCTCCGGGTTGCGAAACTCGGGTCTGTCAAACGTCATGAGAGACAAACATATATCTGGGGTCGAGATCTTTTCGCCACTGCCAGTAATCAAGCCATCCGCAATCAGAAACAAGAGTTTGCGCTCATCTGGGTAATCGGTTTTCGAGAGCGACTCGACGGTTGCCCGGATACCATCCAGACCTTCCGAGTAACATGTGATTAACAAGACCGTATACAAGTCGTTGCCGACATGATCCGTGAAGCTCGCCAGCGTTGTGCCTGAATCTAACCGTGGCACGGCTGGCGGCTTTGTCTTTTTGATATCGGCCATTTCCATTGTTGTCCGGGCGTGCGAGTAGCGAGCAATCGATGCGGCAGAGGAGGACGGCGGAGTACGCGACATTTTCCACGAAAGACACCATGCGAATATCAAGGCCATAAAGAACCGCGCCAGGACAATAGAAAGCACGACTGCCAGTGCAAAAAACAAGACAAGACTCGCAGCAAAGCATCCTGGCGTTGTCTTGTCAATGTAGCCAGCGCGATACTTGTTGATCAGACAGTTGATGGATGCTTTCAGTTCAGGGTGCCGAAAGAACTGCTTTGTGCCGTCTCTTCCGCCCTCTGCAAATGAGCTGTTGAGAATGGATCGGATTACGGTGTCCAGGGCGTCGCCAGCAACAGGTTCTGGATACGCGTTGATATAGGGATCAATGTTGAGGACGGTACCGTCAATCACAAAGTAATGCGTCAGGTTTGGGGACGCCAGTTGTGTCCAATCGTAACCGACAAGTCGCGTCGTATTTACAAGTTTAAGTTTGTCGAACGTCGATTGCGATAGCGTTCCAAGCACACAGTCCTCTTTGCTACAAGGATCAAACGTTACGGCCTTGAATTGCGAAGCGATGCTATTGCCCGTGTCAAGACAAGCCGGGATATGCGCGCCATGCTCAAAGTAATTCGTAATGTCTGTACCTGGCACTTGCGCGATTGTAAACAGATCCACGTTGTCTTCAATGTCTGCTTTTGTAATGTTGAATTGCCAACCAGAGATGCCCAGCAGTGACGCTATGCATTTTGGCTGCAGCGTTTAATATCTGATTTTGTCTGGAAATGGGAGAGAGCTTACCGCTATTGATCGTGTCGTTGTAGGATGCATAATTGGCGCTATTGTTGGCTTGGTCCGGAGGACACATGACTGAACTCAGACCGATCGTAATAAAGGCGACGAATCCACCCATACAAGCGATAATGAAGCATAGCGTAATCTTTTCGCGCCAGGCCTGCTGCATCCCTTTATCAGTTTTGCCCATGGCTCGAAGCATGGGCGGAATAGCCCAAAAGGTGACGATCCTTGAAAAGAGTACCCAGGGGTCAAACAGACTAAGACTCGAGGTCTGTTTGCCGGTTAAAAGTGGCGGTGGTTCTTGGTATCTGTCAGGTCGAATCAAGGTACGTCCACGCTGAATATTCTGGCTGGCATTTGCAATACTATTTGCGCCAGGTGCCATTCTACGAGTTGGTGCGCGGCCGAGTGTTGTCGGTCGCCGGCCGACTGTTGCATTATTATATTGTTGATCTACAGCTGATGTGTATGCCGGTCCGCCAGGGCCCACAGCCTGACTATACGTGTTCATTTTTGTTCAAGTTGTCGTCGGATTGACTCGATAACACGATAGAGAGAGAAAGATAAAATCGACAAGAGAGAGAGGGGGTAAAAAGATATATTTATATTCAGAAAGAAGGGGCAGAGTCAATCGAGTGAGGGGGCAGTGATAAAGCACATGAATTAGCAAATCATCAAAGGAAAGGACACAGAGAACCGGGGAAGAAAGAGCAAAAAGGTGATGGGGAAAAAGTTTATTTTTATATCCGTTTCCAGGAACAACTAGCGGGCCAGGAAATTTTCTGATCCAATTAAGGGATCGACGTTGAAGCTGCACGAAATAACTGTGCAGTGGGTGCTTCAGATATACCAGAAAGCTAATACTGATCCATGTGTAATAGACATCAAAGCATATCTTAAGTGCCATTCATCTTCAAACGACGTGCATACATAACATTGACCGATACATTCGTGCCTTTTCATCCGTGTTCCACAATCTTTGCTGCCATTTCTACGTCTGACAAATCAGGGTCCAGGTATACTGTCTCTGTGCATTAGCCACTGTACGTGATATTTTACGTTTATCTTCAGGGTGTTTCAGAGAAATAATTTATATCTATGGTGATCGACCCACATCCGCCGGAAAAACCATCCGAGTAACTTCAGACACTTACACAAAACGCCAATCACAATTCTTCATCTCACACGTGAAAAAATGCGCTAACCGTTATCTAATCGAAGCACAAAAAAGGACTAAACTATAGCGCATGACGAGCCAATCATAAAAGCGCCAAAGCAAACAATAGAAACCTGCGTACCAAATCTTTCTACGGCTAAATTCAATGCAGAAATCAATGACGTTGCTGCTTTATTCCACTCAAACTTTCCAGGTACTCTTCTCGTGAACTAACAACCTTGAGCTTCTGCTTTTTGGTGGCATACAGACTCTCGTACACTCGATCCGCTTGTGGCGTCTTAGGCAACAGAAGGCGTTAAAACTTCGTGTCAGGAAAACTTCTTCTCGAGTAAGACTTACCCGCTTGTCGTAATAAATGACAGGTACCCAAGCTTCTTCTTCTGCATTTCGTACCGCCAACGAATAGGCATTGCGTCGCATTGGAGTTTCTCTTTCACCACTTTTCATGGTTACCTACGCATTTTTTTTGTTCAGTGCAAACCCCAGAGTACCTAGTTTGACGGACTCTCTCACCTGCACAGCTTGTGCTTTGGCTTCTGGGGGTGTTGATTTCTGTTCCTCGCTCTTTTCTGCATCCTGGATTCGTTTATTGGCAGCCTTGAATTTCTCATCGATCTTGTCGATATACTTGAACGCCGGCCGCATCTGCACCGTACTCCTGACAGGTGTTAAATGCAATTCGCCTATTATATCTCTCTCATTCAGCAACCCTTCCCATCGTTATTCCGAGTTGCAATTACCGTCATGAAGGACACCCACAACATATTTCGTCTGTGCAGGCACTTCGGTCGAACTCAGTGTCATTCGATCCAGCAGTTCCTCCTCCTTTTTTGTCGTTGTTGACCGCCCATACATTTGTTGTTCTTCTTGTTCCTCCATCCGTTTATCATAGGCTGTCTTGATCGGTTTGTCATTCATGCCCATGGCGAAATCTTCGCCTCGTTCGGTGCTGTAATACTCGGACCGCGTGTCGATAGGAAGATCCAACTCGAGTAGATTCGCCCGTGGCTTGATCCGTGCGGCCATGGGTCCATTCCGGCTTGTGAACGGCGCATTCCGCAATGGATACTGAATCACGTACAGGTAGGGCGCGAGTTGGTTGCTTAAATAGACGGGTATCTCGGATAACACTTCGTCATCCTCATTATCGTCCGCGGTGTTAAACCCAACACTGGGCGCAGTTGTAAGATCGCTGCCAAACACTTGAGGACCCTCTGGCGTTGCTGTTCGTGAAGCCGGTGTTGACATTGTTAGACAGTAGAAAAATGTCCTTAAAAGTTGGGCACGCAGTACATTAGCCACAGTCTAATTAAGGTTCCGCTGTGTCTTTCTTAGACCATTGCATGAAAGCAGTAACTCGATACAGACGTTATCCATCCATGCGATGTCCTCAGTGGGCAAAAGTCTTTTAATGGTCGAAAGTGTAGCCTTATGTAAAATGCAGACAAAAGGTAATAAACAATTGAAGGCAACAAATGCATCAATATAATGATTATGACGAGGGCAGGTACTAGTACAGAGCAGTATAAGTTAAAAACATTATCACTCGGACAAAAAGACTGTTTAAGGACATACCTTATATGGGTTCATGATGCCGTTAGGATCTAGCATGTTTTTCATCGTCTTCATGAGCTTAATCATCACTGGGGATTTGGAATAGCCCAAGAACTCGTTCTTGGCTACACCCAGACCGTGTTCAGCGCTGATGGAGCCTTGGTGTTTCGCTATACGACGGCTCCACTGATTAATCACTGGCTTTTGGCCAGGCAGATGATTGATACTTACAAACCCATTCAAAGAGGTATGGTTCTATCAACTCAGCGGTCTTCTTGTCAAGACGACGGGCAGCAATGTTCAAGTGAAGGTTGCCATCTCCCACGTGGCCATAAGCAACCACGTCGGTTACTGGCGAGTCCTCCTTGCCAAAGACACCACCGTCTCGCAAGTGTTGGCGCATATCTTCTACGCACTCGTAAATCTTGGGCACTGGCATTGAGATATCATACTTGTACACAGCAGGCTCTTTGCCCAATGCTTCCGTGAAGCCTTCACGTATACCCCAGAGACTGCGAATCTGCGTCTCGTCTTGTGCAACTACACCGTCCTGAGCGACGCCTTCCGTCATCATGTTTTCAAGGTAAGTCGTGAGTTTCTGCATTGTTGTCGAGTCAGTGATCCGTCCTTGTAGCACCAAGGTTATCACTGGGATAAATACCATACCTCATCGTCGTGATCCTTGTTGGAGCCGCTCGTCTCGATCAGGACGTAGAAAGGATATTCTTGTTGCATCACTTCCTTGGGAGTCGCATGTTTCTTGAACATGTGCAAAGCATTAATGTCCCAAAACTCAAAAGCTATCCATGACATCAGTCAGACGGATAGACGCTCTGTCCGAATGCTGCGTTTTACCAGATAAGATCTCTGAAAGCTCGATTCGAGACTGCTTGAAAGCTTTTTGGACATCCTCAAAAGAGTTCAAGCCCAAAAGAGCGACGTTTACTGCCTAGTTCCTGATCCCGTCAGTCCCTGAATGCTTCCTCCCTTTTTCTCCGTGTCGTTTCTTATATACCTTGGCTCTGCGAGGCGTCAAGATGGAAACACCAGTAATAACACCGATGGTTCCTTCTGAGCCGATAAACAGCTGCTTCAGGTCGTAACCTGCGTTCATTACCCATATCAGCAACCGCTTTCTTAGGAATGATACCGTATAAATACTTACCTGTATTGTCCTTTCGCAGTGTCGACATATTATCGAGAATGGTACCGTCAGGTAATACCTATATTTTGCATTAGCTAACGTGGAAATAACCGAGGACCGCGGGAAAAAGTTTAATTACCACTTCCAAACCCAGGACAGTGCCATGAAGAGAACCATAACGAAGAAGACGCAAACCACCAGCATTTGTTGCAATGTTACCGCCAATATGGCAGCTGTCGTAATACTTTTTATTACCGCGGTGATCTCTCCCTTTTATCATCAGCATCTTACCTTCCCTTGGCACCTAGATCCAGGGGCATCATGTATCCTTTTTCTGCCAACCAGTTATCGAGCACCTCCAGAACGCAACCAGCATCAGCAGTCAGGATACCTAAACACGGTCATTATCTCCATCTCAAAGCTTCTCTTGCTCGACATACCGGACACGCTGTCGAATCCACGGATACGGTTCATGTTTTGCAAACTGAGAACGATTTCATCAAATACTGGTACAGATCCACCCACAAGACCCGTATTGCCACCCTGAGGCACCACGGCGAGTCTAAGCAACCAAAATCAGCATTTGCCTTGAATAACATCGCTCAATCTCTCTTTTCTTACTTTTGTTCGTTGCAGTATCGAAGGATGTCGGATACTTGTTGCGTTGTCCGGGGCTTGAGGACCAATTGAGATTTCCCACGGAACTTGTTCATCCAGTCTGTATTGTATGCCAATAAATCATCTTCGTTTCCATAAATAAGGCCATTGTCTCCCACAATGGATCGAAAGTATTCAACGTCTTGTTCTGTCAACTGTGGTATCACTTTAGCCCCTTTTTCATGTCTATTTTCTTAAATACAGTACCTTTTTAAAGTTCTCATTGCGAACGTAGCCAGGAAATTTGTCGACGGTATAGGCAACGACTTTGGCCTGACCGGAAGAAGACGTGGCGTAAAGACGTGCAGCGTTAATAAAAAGAGCAGGTACGGTTTTCCGGGAAGGTTGTCCGAATGCCGCAGTACAGAAAGTTGCCCTTGTGGCTGCTCGAGCAGTAGCGAGACGGAGACGCATGGCGCTAATGGACTGCATGACTCAAACGAGGAGCGAGAAAAGGAATAAAAAGCGTAGACGCTCAACCGGCAGGGACAAAAACGCCGCTCATCAAAAAGAGATCTTCTGATGTGACGCAAAAATTTCATTACTCCACACATATCGCTGCATAGGAAATTGAACTAATTCATTGCTGCAGTGGTTTCGACTCTATTGACAGCTGCAGGTATGAACCAGAAGCATACACTACTAGAAACATAGGGCATCTATCGTCTGCTTTAAACATCAAGACGTGTACAAATAAAAGTATCAGAACAGAATGTGGAAATCTAGGCTAATACCAAGCTAAAGGAAATAATAAGTAAGGGGTTTCCGCCCTAGAGAGACATGCGTCAAAATATGCTTACTGTAATCGTCAACCGTTTTTATTACGGTGAATCCTTGCAAAACATCTGCGGTCTTGGAGCGTTTCCGATGATTGTGGTGGAGATGTAATGCATATTGCGAGCTGCGTTCCTGTCCCTCTGCCACACTGTACCACAACTGAAAGAATAGGGTTAGATCATACAAAAAAAATATGCAAATGCCTAATACCTCTTGCAAGTTTTTACAGCGTGCAAAGTGGCTGCAGCATCGCCCGCTATTGCCATGTTCTCCATATCTCGTTTCCTGCAGTCAGGTTTACTGCATACTTGACTTGTATAATACTCATCCACGGACACGAGGACAGCTTCTCCCGCGACTCTGCTTGCTTCAGTAGCCTCTTGCAGCGTTTCGCCAGGGCAGCGTAATGTACACCTTTCATTGTTCCGGCAAAATCCGCAGAACCCCAAGCTATCAAAGGGATCCTCGTGTCATCCGCAACAAAACTGCTTGCTTTCCATTTACTGCAAAGAGATATAAATACGTTGAAGATCAGTGTCATTATCGTCAGTCACTGTGTGTATATCACCTTTTCTTGGTACCATTCGCTGTTGGTAGTACCTTGTCATCCACCTGGTCCTTTTTCTTGCGGGGGCGTCTCCACCTGGTATCTTCCACCTGTCCCTCCTGCGTTTTCTTCTTTTTGTTTCTCGACATTCTACCCGCATACTTGGAACCGCCGTCGATAAGAACTCGGACAAGCTCATCATCTACCCTTTGGCGGCCGATATAGTTCAAAAACCGAAGATTTATAACTTCTTTGTCGTAAAACTTGGTCAATGCGTCGAACCGATCCAGGAGACCCTTAACATGCTCGTCAAAGACATTGCTCTGTGCTGTCGCCGCAGATGGGATCTTGGTTTCGAGCTCGCCGATTTTAGCATTTTTCTTCCATACAGATAACTTCGCTTGGGTCAGGTCGTAGCCTGCGACATGGTAGTACTCCTTTGCGCTGAATTGGCGCACTTGATGTGGTTGAGAGCCATGGCCGTCTACAGCAACAAAAGGCTGTGTAACGCCAGGATCCGCTGCCCACAGATGGAAATCTTCGACAAGTTCGTCTGAGCTGAAGTCTTCAAGCTCGAGATCTGGAAGCTTCTCTTGAGCGGCTTGAGTGCGGCTGGCACATGTGAAGCTTATGGAACATCCATCGGTTCGTAATGTATTCATAAAATATTTGGATGCGGTGGTACTATCTTCATCAAGACCGGACGCTGGCAAATTAAAGACCGTTTTGTAGAGCTTCGCCTTCGCAACATCATCTTTGGGACGCGTCGTCTTTATATGCTCGTTCCCCGCAATAAATGCGTCAGTGTCTGCCAGTCAACTGTCACATGTTTGAGCGCCATTGTATACTGAGGCATAATCTTGAAAAGAGATTCAGGCTGAAGATATGCGTATGCTTCCGGTATAAAACATTCACTCCTGGCGACATTTGTGGGGGAAGCCAAGTAGAGCTTTGAATTTTCTATCCTTGACACGGCGTCTTGAACCGTCTGTTGCAGCTTCTAGAAGCTGTCAGAATTGAACGCTGATACCGTAAGAGGCTTTCCCTTGTTCACTGAATTCAGAACTGATGTGGTCACCCTGCTTCGCCGACGACGACCTAGTTGCTGCCATTCAGGTAGTCTTCGGCACACTTCGTACACCCAGGTTCTTGTAGGTTCGGTCTTCACTTCGTCGGTAGCGGCAGCGAGCGTTTCATTCCTTGCTTCAATTTCCTTCAGCATTTTATACATAGAAATGAGATACTTCTCTGGGTGGGCGCACCGGTCCTCCATCGTTCCTGGTTTGCCAGTAGGCTGCAAGTTGATGGATGCGCTAAGCTGATGAACAGCAGCGATCAAGGCATTGTCTTGTTTTACCGAATTTGGCCATGCTGCCGATCCGCCCGCCCGCAAGTCGTATATGTAGCATGAGAGTTTAATTATCTCTTTCGCCTTGAGCTGTATCTAAGGTCATTTTTGGGTATATTGTGTTTATTACAGCGAGAGAATACGATCATCGTACCTTTTGCTCCTTTTTCAACTTGGACTTAATGTAGGTGACAGCAATATGCTCAAATTGCTCGCTGACATAGTTTGTAAAGTTGGTGGCTGCTTCACGGGCTAAAATCGCCAGTGGATTCATATACACTTCGTCGCCATCAATGACTGTGCCGTTGTGCAGCTTCCTGTATTCTTCGAACTCATCTGTCATTTCAGTCGCGGGGACAGATGTGTTTGTAGTAGATATTGATGTCTTGCACACGAGCTGCATGCATGCATAAAAGTAGGCTTGGCTAAAGAAAATTGAGAGAGGCTCATTCCCACGCTCTAGCCACCGCAACAGAAAATGGGTTGCAAAGAGTTCGCTTTTGGATTGCCACTTCACGCATTGTGCCAACCAGCTCGTTGATATTGGACATGAAGATGTCTTTGTCCTCTTCGCACAACCGCAGTGATCCTTGCAGGCCCATTTTCACACTGAACATAATGGGTTTTGCGCCAAAGATCTCTCTGACACGCTCCTTCTTTTTTGGCTTATAGAACGTGCAATTTTTACTCGTTGTCTTTGAGTGCGGCTTGGAATCATCAGGTGCCAGCATCGAGGCATAGTTCACATGGTTTGGTATCCTTGTTTTTAGTTTCTTCATCATGCCTGATTTTTCCTGAAATCCTTGCTCTCTTCAGCCCAGAACGTACACTCCCTTCATCCTGGAACTTTCTCTTGTACGTGCGCACGAGAGGTTGTGCTTCTGTCGGGCTTGTTAGATTAGACGCCGTGTTCCTCGTGCTCAACCATACCTGGACCAGGCGCTGACGCCTTCTTCCGTGTGTAGAATTCACACTTGGATGACCTTGCGTCGCGATGGCCTTCCTGACCGCAACGTTTGCAAACTGAGGGGAGCCGTTAGACAAAGGTTGGCTGTTAATGACCTTGGGCTCTGAGATGGATCAATACATATTAACAGTGTCCTTTTCAGTTTTCTCAACGTTGATACGCATCAGCTTATCTCGCTTCTTCTGGATGATTCTGGCTCTCCAGCGATCAAAAGGTAGCATACTTCACAGTTAGAATGTAAGATGAAGAAAGGGTGAAACAAGCGGATGTCAAAGTTTCGCATAAATGAACACGTTTTGGCCCGAAATCACAAAAAACCAGTAACTTTGGATCGAAAACCTGTTCTCCACAAGCTCAACTATAGAGACCTGGGAGTTTGGTCCCGCTGACAATTGCCATGAATTAACGAGCACTAAATCGACGAGAAACTGGCAGGACCCCTTAAAATGTATGGCTTCCTTGCGACATTGAATCCAGTCTGTAGCAGTACAGGATTTTCCCTTTAATTTTACGTTTGAACTTAGGAAGTCTGCGTCGGACTTAAAATCCACTTTGCATGAAGAAATTTCATTTTGCACTCGGCTGGGAAAAAAATCTGCGCTGACACTCACCTCTGCTGTGCGTTGAGGCTTACCTTGTTTACGTTCTCTGGAATGGCTTTGCGCTCGTGATTGGCATCATCTCAAATGTACATTGCACTAGTTATTTGCTGGTTTTGCTTTGTTATAGAATGACATTACGCCAGGTTCTGCGTCAAAGTCTTT
>JSYX01000214.1:0-52668 GCA_000787465.1 Thermomucor indicae-seudaticae
ATCCTCCAGCAAAAGGCCAAATGAGATTTTTCGTCAAGCGCAAATCAGATGGAAAACAGTAATGATAAACTCATTCTATTGCCATCATAGAAGAAGGCGCTGGGCACGCGACTGAAACTGTAAGAAGAGGGATTGACGTTCCCACTGTGTGCAGGATCGATGTTGCAGGACGCCAAGAATCAAGCCCAATTTGAGTCTATCCCAGGCTCTTGCATCTTGTTTGATTGCATATTCCAAAAACGTTGTTCTATACCTTTCTCCTTCTGCTTGTCTTTTTCTACTTGCGCCACAACGCGCGGGTTTAGACAATGTTGTTTTGGCCAAAGCTCTTGACCATTGCACATGCCATCGCCTCCAGTGTTCGACCTTACTTGCCCTTGTATTTCTCTCATTTACTCGGTTTCTGTTGCAGTGACATTTGCATGCTCCTGGCTCTCCCACTCGCGCTTCGCTCTGTTTCGCTTGGCTTCTGGACAGTTCTCGTGATTGACCAGAAGCCTCCATTGCATGGTTTCTTTATGGCTGTTTTGACCGCGATCGGGACAGCGGCCCTAAGCTTGATCCTATGGATACCACCACACGCTTCTTTTGCCTGGTCAGCCGCGTTTGTGTGCATGATTTTTGACGGACTGTTCTATCAGCCGTTGGGTGTACTCATTGACAGTGCCATCATCAAGATTTTGGGCGACTACAAGATACTTTGTTATGGTACTGTCACTACAGATATGACAGAATTTAGGGCCGACTTATGCTAACGGGACGTGTAGATTCTCAGCGTCAGTGGGGAGACTTGGCGTCCGCACTGATGGCTATTGGTATCGGCTGGTCCTTGGACGATGACCATGATTTTGATACCCTTATGGGGTCTGTCCTTATGGGGTCTGTCCTTTTGTTTCTGCTATCGCTTTCAACGACGGTGTCGCCCGCGGATCCAGCTTTGTTGGGCTTGACGAACCTTGAATGCGACGGCGCGAGAATCCAAGATGTAGAAGAAAGAGAGGAGGAGGAGGTAGATCACGTCATGCCACTTTTGCAAAAGCAGCCGCTGGATGAACGACCACCTTCTCCTCGCTACTACAAGCCTTATTGCCTCTTTAATGAACGCCTTTCTCATATTTCTGAAGAAGACGCAAGCATGCTGCGTCGAATGGCAAGTATTTCGAATACTCACGTGTCCTACAAACAGCAGCGACCTAGCAGTATATGCAGCAGCAGTAGTCTTGATACAGAAGCTCATTCGGTCGTGACGTTTCGGAATGAAGAGCAGCATCAGACAGCAGCAGATGATGATGATCCTTGCTGTTATCCGTCTTCGCGCTATTACTGGGTTGCCACCACTGCAAACGATATTCGACACGAAGATATTTTTACCGACATGCCATCACTCCAGCTCGCCTTGTTCCCCTGTCCTTCTCCCGAAACACCCATGATCGTCCTGGCCCCGCTGCTTGCTTCTCCATTTTGCCAGTTGTCTGCTACGGAAGATCTCTTTACAGGAGATGCTTCTTCGCATAACAGATGGTCAGCCTGGTCCCTCTCTGTTACAGTCTCCTTATTGGGTCTTGCTGCCGCTATGATGAATGCGCTACTGTATCTCTATCTGCACGACGGACTGGGTCTTCCGATGCATCTGGTGGGGCTTGTTGGTATGATCACAGTAGCTTCCAAAGTAGCAGCCAAGCCCGTCGTTCACTGGGTAAACTTGGGACTTTTTACGGGTTATACACATAAGAACTGTTGGCTAAATATCTGTCGCGTTTGATTCAACAGCTCCTACGACGATTTCGCTTGCACGTCATTACGACAAGTGCCCATGGAGTGCTTGTATTATGCGCGCTTGTGTATAGTTGGCTCCGACCTAATGCCATGACGACGCGTGCGGTTTCGGTGGTGTTGCAAATCTTCCAAGGTAACCACTAAAAAAAGGCGTCATGCCATTGGGGCTCTGAATCCTAAGACAAATGATAGCCATTACATTCCACGGATTGTGGTTTATGGCTGTTCGTCAAGTGGACGCGGTCCTGTTGACGGCCGGACAGCATCGACGCATGATTTTGCGAGGCAAAATGTCGCTCCTTTTTGACAGCCTGGCTCCTGCTATGGGTGCTGTGATGGCAGGATACTTGGTGGACATGTACAGTGAAAAGGATATCCTGACAGGCTTCATAATGCTGTACAGATGCACAGCTGCAGTTCTTGTATTGAGTTTAACCATGTCATGGGGATGGTCTCTCACGAGAGATGGCTAAACTCTGTCCCGTTTCTCCCTCTTTTATTTGTATCATATCATTCTCTCTATCCTGTACATAGAGTTTTCGCTATATACCCCATTAAGAAAACGGTTCTATTATATGCGCGTTCCCCCGTCTCTTTTCACTCTTCTGGACCAATGCATAGAACATCGATTCCTTGTTCTTTAGCAGCTGACTTGGCGAATCGTATTCCACTGGCTTCCCTTTTTCGAGTACAAGTACCCTGTTGCCAGAAGTGAGGAAGACGGGTTGAGTTGCATCATTCGACGTGGGAGTTTTATTTTGTTTACCTGTCACACTGCATCGCAGTTTGTATCTTGTGAACAATGATCAAGGTTGTGCAGCCGCAAGCTCTTAGGAGGGAGACTAGTTGTTCATCCTAACACGATCCTTTTGTTAGGAAGAGACGGTACGTCAGGACAAAGATGAGCTTACGTGTCTAACGTTTTCATGGACGGCTAATATGTTGCTACGTTGTAGAAGAGCTCTAGCCATCCAAAGACGCTATTATTTTTTACTCACGGCGTCAAAAAAGAAAACGAAAATCACCTGATGCATGAAAATCAGATTACAAACCTGTTTCTCTGGCGCCTTGAAATGAAAGGCGTCTGCAGGACCGTCTAGACCCCGGTTTTTGCGGGCGATCTTATCGAGTACGGATACCTGATCAAGAGCAGCATAGATGTCCTTATCCATACATTGAAGTGAAGGATCCTGGCGAGACCGCGCCGTTGTTCTTTTTAGTTGCAAGTGTTTACTGTTACAGAGAAAGATACGTACCAGATAATCACGCAGTGTCATGTCTTTTAGCAGCAGTGGATTTTGCGGGATAAAAGTGATTGAATTGTACTTTTGGGACAGTCCAAGGCAAAACGAGACGCTACTTGGACCGAGAACCCCAATAATGTGACTTTTTGCGAAAGTCAGGTTGGCAGACGGGATTTCAGGATCGATGGTGTAGTTTTGGAGTGTCAGTGGTAGATCACATTTGGCTTGTTCCGAAGAAAATGCGGCTCGCAAAAGGTGCTGTCGTGTTGTTGTTATCGAGTTTAGGTAATCCTACAAAACAGTAAGTAATTTACTGTCAGTTTCCCAATTAAAGGAAAGGGAAGGTGTGTTGCATTTTCCTCTGACCTCCCATTCACTATGAGATCGTATGAAAGTGATAAGCGGATCGGAAAGACCAAGTGTGCATACAAGACAAAGTCCCATCATGCCGCTCAGGTCCTGAAACACAAATAGTGCAAGGATGCAGCTAAGAAGCAGAACCGTGATGATTATTAGCTCGACGCGCAAAGCCAGCCATCGCTCACAGATATTTGATGCGAAATACGAGCGCAGATAGTCTTCCAACGCTGTATCGCTTTGTTCTTTGAACCATTCATATGAATGCTCATCTGCTAAAAGGATCCATCGGCCAGCGATTCCCTTTCGCGCAAGATCATGCAGACGGCGCGCGGTTGCAGGGCGGATCTGCCGCAGGGAACGAGAGACACGATCATAATTGGTCTTTATCATTGCGTAAAAGAACCCTTTGAGACTTCGGATCAATGTCATGTGTAAAAGTTGAAGACCTTCGTACATACCAAGAGGGATGATGACAATAGCAGAAAACGGCGTAGTAAAGAGAATTACGCCCAGTACGAAAGTAATGGCGATGAGTGAGCTTTTTTTAAAGATCCATTAGATGACCTTACTGCAGTCCTAATAGTCCATAGCAATTAAAGTACATACCTTGAGAAAGCGTAAAGTAATTTTGGCAAGCGATTGTCTACAGCATAACGATCACTGGTGAACCGTCTCGCCAAGACGTTGGGCGACACGGAGCCGAAGAAAGACAACGGCACCCTAAGATCGATCGAATCGAGTGAGACAGTTTGCAAAGCAAAGGAAACCTCTCTATCTTATTTGGCTCACCGAAGCATGGCTTCCAGCCATTGTAAGTGCAGATGCCGAGCAGATCTGGTTGCGCCGCAAGTCCAGAAAATGAGGTCTTTCAGCAGTAGAAATACAATAGAGACGATGCCGATACATGTATATATCTTGATGTCTAGCCACTCATCTTTAGATAGCTCCAGTGCTTCGAGACGGTTCCTGTAGATTGGCCAAAAATAAAGGCTCAATTCTGTTGCATGGGTAAGTACCATGACCACGAACGCAATGGTTATATTGAATACGGAGTATGATTTCAGGTACTGCTTGCAAGAATCTGTAGTGGGCGTGTCCAAGCATGGGGTTATGCTATCTTCGAGCACAGGAAGAAGATATTCAGTGTTCAAATCGGGCGGCATATCGTCTTCTTGGCAGCAAACGCGTTCTTCTTGCCAGCCATCATCGTCGTCTTTGAACCTTCTGGGGTATTGATAACTGTAGCTGAGACTGGAATCGGATCCATGGGGGATTATAGCCCTGGTCTGGCAATGGAAAACGCGACTTGTCCATGTCCTATGGTAGGTTTCAGAAGAGGGCCGGAAATGCGACAGCCGCATACTGATGAGCGTTGCTTCATGTTCCGTTTGCCAAATGAGGCTGCGGATATCGGACAAGTGGCGATAGTACCAGACATTCAGGCCATGGAAAACAAATAGGCGTGCCGCATCTCTCATAACACTATGCGATCCGAGAGCCACAGCGAGGAGCAATTTCTGGGCTGCGGGCGTCTGCAGAAGAGGGTCATCGAAAAAGAGCACATCTGGCTGGCCATAGCATGCGCGCGCAAGCGAAATGCGGAAGCGATCCGTCGGGTCCATGCGTTCCTCCCAGAGATGCTGCTCGTCAAAGGGCCGGTCAGTCAGGCCACACATGTGCAAAACGCGCATGTACTGCGCGGGCTGCCAAGGGCGACCTATGACCACATTTTCTCGTAGCGTGTAGCCATCGATAATCCAAGGCCGGTGCGGGATGTAGGCAACTGTTCCATTGCCTTGTTCAAATATCATCGTACGTATCAGTGGGCAACAAGCACTCGTTCTTCTCTCTCATCATCATCATCATTATAGCCATTCGACCTAGGATGCTGGTGAATGCCCACCCTGCTGCCCTTAGGAACATGTAAATGGATGTCTGTAAGTTTTACTTTACGATGTGGCCATTCGAACGTGCTACCATTGACCTCAATTCCCTGAGCTGGTCGACTCTTGGCTGCGCTTAAAGATGGCAGCAGCAGAAACCTCTGAATCCGGCCCAAAGGTTCCCATGCCTTGACCCAGCTCATCAGAGCGTCTGGATAGACAGACACAGAAGGGTGCAACAGTACAAGAAAAGCCAAAATCATAAGCGCTTTGTCTACTTGAAAAAATGTGCCGGTCCGGTACACTTGAAGCGCAAACGTCGCAAAGCAAGCGCCAAATGAAGTACTCCATGTGGCTAAAAGATGCTGTATCGTCTGGAACAAGCCTATCCTCTTAAGGATGCCAATGATGTGATTGTCGTGCAACGTCTTGAGCTGAAAGTAAACCAGCAATAAGAAACCTGTTGGGTCAAAGTACTGTATGTACGCTTTGGCGATGCACACACACACGCACCTTTTCTGCGTAATGCTTTTCGAAACCAGCAATTTTGATAACATGAATTTTGGCAATCATTTCACCCTGGAAAGCACACGAGTTAAACACACAAGTGGGGAGCGCTTAGCTATGAGCTTCTGCTTCCGTACGTACCATGTTCTCGGACCAGACTTGTCCTTGTCGCTTTTGTTTCTCCTTATAGCGATGTAGTATGTAAACTGTCAAGGTTGCGAAAACCATGCCAACAAGGAGTACTATGCATGCGGCCTCTATGTCTGGGCCCACAATTTGCCACAGTATTGCTAAGCCCAGACCAGCTTGCAACGGTACACTCCAGACTGGAGGCTGTCAGAAACGCCACGCACGCGATTTTGCTGTTTCCACTTACTTGTATGTAGATGCTGATAAGCATCGACAATACGTTTGGTATCTGTGCTGAGTAATCTGGGGACGGTCTTGTTGCAGGAAGTTAGATTCTTGATGCGTATCACAGTGAATACGTTGACAAGTCCTTACCAACTGCTGTAGTTCGTCGTCAGTATCCCGGGTTATGGCGCCATTCATTATGGCAGTGGATAGTGCACTCGAGACAATGAGTCCTGTATCAGCGCAAAGATGATAATACTGTTGCTTTAAAATCGATTGACTGACAGCCGAAAGTAGCAGACCCGCTGCAAGAAGTAAGATGAATATATGCGTATGTTTCGGGATAGGTCCAAGAGTGAAAGAGAGTTTGTTATACCTGCGATAAGTACACCTTTTTCCAATGATGGTTCATTTTCTGTCCTCCAGTCGAAAAGCTGCCATAGAAGCACAGGTTGACTTAACTGAATGACATCTCGAAATAGTTTCACTAACTAGAGACACGTGAGACAGATAAAGGAAAAAGTATTGTCTGAATCAACATACTCCAGCCAGCAGTAAAGGCTTTGTTGCAAGCCTTGTAAGGACACGGCACAGAGACGGGCTGCGGCATGAAATTAGACCCCATTCAGGAGGATTTCTAGTTGTCTATCTTACCATTTGTTTCTCTTTTCCTTAGCCCAGTAGACATTAAGTCTTTGCCAGATGCTTTCTGGCCAATGCCTTTCGCTTAGTTCCCTAAAAAGAAATGGTAACCCACTTAGCAGATGAAAAAAAGAAACCATAACCATTAATAATATTTAGCTCCCAGTTACCACAGATCTTCTAGCGCTAATGTCCTTTCCGCCTCCAAACACATCAGACGCCTTGCCCAGAAAAACGTAAGCCGACTCACTAAGCCCGCAACAGACTCTGGGCAAACCTCGCTCTTTTTTTACACAGCGCTTTCTGTTGGTAAGAGGTACAAAGAAGAAATGAAACGAAGTCCTTGTTTGCTTACATCAAACCGGATGTACTTTGGATTCGTCTTTGGGCAATGCTCCAGAATAAGCATAAGTATCGATAGCACGTACTGAATAACAAAGAGGCACCATTCCAAGCTCGCTGTTGATAGTGACAGTGTAACGAGTAGTCGATTCACGAGTTTCGCAGTGTCGAACGCAACCACCAGCAACCAGTAGACTACCAAACTGTCCGCTGCCGAACTCGGATTTCTGGTGTATTCGATATGATGAACGACAATGGCAGCGGACTAACGAGATTGTTTCATATTCGAATGCAAACTTTGTTTGTCTTTTGCGTAACCTTACCAGGCTAAAGGCTGCGACGACCCGTGACACAGTTTGGATGTCTTGAAGACGTGTAAAGTTTCGCACGACATTGGTGCATGCCGTAAACACGAGGAGTATCAAGACTGTCTATCAGACGCAGGATGAGTGGGGAAGCCTACTGTGGGATGTCAGCTTTTTACTTGCCAACTTAACGAAGTAAAGTCCTTTGCGTATCATGCGACTAGGTAACATGTCCCGTTTGGCAAGTGAATTTATCTGTAATGCGACCATCACTAGGAGAAATGTACTCGGGATGAAGGCAGTTATCCTATGTTTCACGGTACTATATGAGTTCTCCAACACATGAGAAGGCAAGAATGATCAACGCACGTGTCTTCAAAACAAGGCGTAAAGGTTGGCACGCGTCCGTTCCTGGTCAATGGGCCCTATCGTGCAATTTCCTTCTTCAATACCAATACTCGAAAACGTCATAGATTTCCGATTTGATTGTGCTGAAGTCTAACCCATCCATCCGGATCATGACACCGTAAAGATGCCTGCTGCAGTACAGACTCTGTAGCTTGTCGGTGGCTCATTTAGGAAAATGGAAAGATAGGGAGAAAGAGAGAGCGAGGGAAAAGAAAGAGCGAAAATGTAATGTTTGTATTCAAAACTTTTTGCGGGAAGACGCCGATCATGTGCGGGTTATTACTCTGAAGATAATAGCCGTTTCACTGTGTTGCCCGATTTCTTTGGAATACGTTTCCTGAAAGACTTGACCCAGAAATTTGTACCCATCAAAGGTATTTGTTCCTATGGCTACCGGATTTGCTAATCAATAACAGACGCAAATGTTCCAAGTGCGCATCCTTTTGGAAGTTAAAGGACCCTCTTGGCCTGGCGTATGGTTGACGAAAAAGTATAATAGGCAAGCCGGAAAATCAAAAAGCCGTTCGTTACGCATCCAGTGGATGACCCGAAGCGAAGTGAGGGCAGGTATGCCTTTATCGTGAGTCGTTTTGCAGAGTGCTAAGAGCTATACGCCAAAACGATCGTTAGTGTACCTGGCACTATAAAAGCGAAGAGCCAAAAGCTCACAGAGAAGTCCAAGAGGATTGCCTTCTGGTAAGGCAGCATTTTTCAGCAAGACAACGTCATCCTTTCGACCACATCACTGAGAGGGAAATGCTATTGTCAAGGCACTGGGATAGCTGCCAAGTTGATCAGGTTGCTGTCGGCTCCATCTATACACATTTTCCAAAGTCCCTTCATTGTGAAGAGATGAGGTTTGTCAAGATGGGCTTTACCCACCTTCAAATCGACTCGCTCTTGCATCAGTTCCATGGAAATCAACTCTAGAATCGTATCTCTGAGAGCGATGGTTCTTGTCGAGACATCGGCTTAGTCCCAAGTTGATCAGGTTGTACGCCATCCTCACACTTTACAAAGCCCCACAGTGCAAGAAAAGAATTGGCAGGACGGCATTGCCACCTCAAGCCACTACAAAAAGTTGAGTGTTGCGTGAAAAGAAACATCGGTGCATACGGAATATCGTTGTTACATGTTTGACGACTCTGTTCGATCCGAGTGAACCCTAAACACAAGCTATTGGACAACGTCCTAAGAGGTGGCACGGGAAAAGCAGCCCTGTCTCATTCAGACTGGCCATCGGTATGTCGGCGGCGAAGGAACAATTATGAGATACCTGAGCACTTAGAGAGCCTTTCCAGTCAGTCAGGCAGCTAGATGCTAATCAGGCGTACGCTTGACAGAAGCCGCCAACGCATCCAACAACATTTGGTATCTGCTAGTCGGAAGAGGCTGTGCCATGTGCGGATGTTTGTAGGGCGCTGAAAGTACCTAATTGCAGCTTGATGATACGATATCATCTTCTCAAGCTATGAGGCTTGCGCCTCTGATTACTCCCGAGACAATTACTCCAGTGTACACACTGTGCCATCAATAAAGTTATATTTTGCCTCCATATCTGTAAAGCAAGTGTCTTCTCGAGAATAACGAGATTTTTATTTTACGCCAGACACAAGGTTTCTTTCGAAACAGTGAAATGTTGTAAATAGCTACATGATAAATACGTACATTGCGTCCTTTAATCTATTAGCGAGTAACCTCATCTAACGATGCTACAAATGCATTAAGCTTTCCGCATTCGCGCTTCAGGTTATCGGCCAAAGGCGTGTGCCAGCTTCCGTTCATGATCATTGAACGACCGTACCGTAGACAAAGCTCTTCTCGAAACTGACTGTATAGTTTCCGATTGTACTTGCGCTACGAGGGTTTCCATTTGCTTAGCACTCAAGCCTTATTCTGTCTTTTGGATGGAACAGCCATTCTACCTCTTTAGTCCGTGTTTTCTCGGGATAATGGTGTGTCTGATGAATAATAAAATGGGAAGAACCCAGAATTCGACGCCAGATAGATACATTTCATACAGACACGCAGCTTTGTTGGCCCCGTATCCGACGAACCGCTCATCGCACCATGGTGGACCGTGCTTTTTGAACACAATGTATGGCTCATAAGCGTAATCGTAATCGACCACAGGGTACGCTTGATCCTGGTCGAACCAACGCGTGTAATTGGTTGCGCCGTGGCCACGCACCCAGCTACGGTGAAACATGTCGATCCTCCCTTGCCGGTATACCTGGCTCAGACTGGCCTTGTCTGTCGGAAACGTGCGCCAGTCTTCACCTTCTGCTCGATCAACATATTCGAATGCAGGTATCACTGCAGCAGCTGTTCCTTGCGCGAGACGTTCTTGAAGAGTAGGCTCTATCGTTGGCAGACTGGGCAGCGTAGCGAGATAGAAATCGACGTCAAGCATCATGACATAGTCTGTGCGAGCGTAAAGTCGGGCCACATTACGCCAAAGGTTGAACTGGCGTTCGAGACGGTCTTGAATTACATGGATATCCACATAGCGCTGCATGTCGGGCTGGCTGTGGATAAGCGTTTGCAATTCCTGCATCATGCCATCGTCTTTTTCTTCGTGGACATGGATGGCAGCTGAGATGGGACCTCGGTATCGCGTTGCTAGTCGACTTAGGACAGGCAGTCGATCTCGGCTCACGATTGTACTTAGCGTGATAGCGTCATCCGGGGGCTGATAGGGAGCCTTGAAGTAATACGGCGATATCTTTGTAGGGCTCATTGCACCGGAAAAGAGCTTCGACAAAATAAAGTCCTTTGAAGAAGAAACATTGTTCAATAATATGCTATCTGTTGAAGTGTGGTCAGCTCATGGTCTCTAATCACAAGTGGAGAAGTGGTTGATTACCGTCGACACCTTCCCTGAACAGAGGGATCTGGCGCTGTGTGTCCTCTGTTGTGGATCGAGGCGCAATATTTACACCTGATCCATGATCACAAGCTGGTGATAAGTTGTCTGGTCCATTCTGGTTCAACTGGAATACATGAAAAGAGAGGTAGAATGAAGAAAACGCTGTGTACAACAGCATAAAATATTTGAATGGTTTGATGAACGCCATCGTGTCAATGTACATACAAGAAATAAAACAGGGCTATTTACTATGCTAACTGCGTTACTTCCTTCCGTTTTTATTCCGGGAGTTTGGGCTGAAAGAAAGAAAGAAAGAAAGAGTATCGGCAAAAGCAGCAGGCGAACAAAGGGGCTAGGGCAAAAAAGAGAGATTGCTTGGATCAAGATCAGTGATTTTTTATACAATACGGCAGAATGCGTACTGTATCGGACGTCTTGAACTCCATCGAACATATGCTTATGCATTTGGCGTTTGAGAGATCCAAGGAACCGAGCCAGGGATCTCTTTTAAGTTCACACACTGCAAAGGGATGATTATCTTATCCATGAAAGGGGGCTTGTACCGGAAGAAACAACAGAGATTGGCAAAAGGAAATTCGCATTGTTTCGAAAGAAGGCGCTGTGGAAACCAGGAACTTCTCCGTTGTTAGCATCTATCTCCTTTACATATGCTTTGGCTGTTAAATGCGAATGAAAGCTACACGTGTTGCATTGGTTGGATCCTTGAGTTAAAGCTTACCGTGCATATGCTTTATGGAACGCAGATCGCGACTCTGGCGGAATCCAGGCTGCGTTTTACTCTGGAAGCAGGCAGCTGTGAGATAAAAGCACAACATCACTTGTGGGAACAAACAGTACGTATATTCATTAGGACGCTAACCAATATAGTCCTTTTTCTTGAGCGCTTCGTGCACTATTGCTTGCACGTTGTGCAGTACATGATACATTGTTCGGTAGCAACATGTTTGTGTTCCGAATAAGAGAGCGGTCGTCAGTCAAACGAACATTTCCGGGCATAAACCAAGCATATAATGGGCACGATACGTGAATTAATCTAAACAAATACTATCAGGGATACTGGCACAAGTGAGAGAAGAAGACTGCAGGCGGGCAATAACTCGGGCTCAGCTGACTTCCTTTTTACGCATTACGACTTTGCGGAGTCTTCCTGCTTTTGTTTCCCTGGGTTTTCCGGTTTCTTGATCGAAATGCACAACTCACGAGGAGGCTCACGACAGATGCGACGAGGGGGACATGCACGTAACGGCCGAGGCGGCGGCCGAGGAGGCAGACAACAGCAACAATATTTGAATGGCAATGGCAATTCCAATGGCGGGAATTATTATCAGCAAAATCAACGAAGCTTCAAACATCGTCAATGGGTACGACAAGATTCAAATGCTTCCCAGAGGTCTCGTTCACCTGTAGAATATTCTCCTTCAAACAATTATCGACAAAATGGAGGTCTTATGACGAATGCACAGCGTGCGAAACGGTTCGGAGCAACCGACAAAAGTATCCTTTACGACCAAGTAATGCGACTCTGTTTATTTTGACACCAGCTCTCTGTCTAACCAAATGTCGTCGAATTCGTTTCATAGCTCAAACGAAACCGCGTTCATGAACGACAAGCTGCGATTAAAGCACGTCTCATACCGGACCCGAATGTACCGATGCGACTCGAAGATGCCATTGACTTCCGCGGGACTTGTCAAACAATGTGTCCTGAATTCGAGCGCGTGGAAAGAGAGGTTCAAAATATGCTAGATCCTTTAGAAATGGTGGTTATTCCGTTTTATGCAAGATTTTTCCTTGTCTGCGTTATGTGTAACATACTTTCACTGCCACTCACCTAGGATGAATCTGGTCACGCCGACCCTGCTAAAACTGTCAAGAGATACCGACGCTCTGCCGCAGGAAACGAACAACCTTTACCGTCTGATGTTCGGCCGCCAGAAGTTCTCAAGGTAATCTCCTGTCGACTACGGGGAAATACACAAAGAGGGTCTAATATAGAGAACAGAAAACGCTGGATTATCTGATCGATTCCGTAATGATGAAATACCCACTAGAAAAATGCCATGCATTTTTGTGGGATCGAACGCGTTCCATACGTCAAGACTTTACGCTTCAAAATATTCGTGACATTTCAGCTGTTCAAATCCACGAACGCATCGCACGTTTTCATATCCTTTGCTTGCATGAAATGTGCCAATATGGCGAAGAAAAGTTTAGTGAGCAGCAAGAAACAGAACAATTACGCAAAGGTTTGTGTCAACGATTCATTAGAAAAGACTCGTTCTAATGTTATTTTCTGCAGTGCTTTTAAGTTTAATGGAGTTTTATGACGACTTGCGCGAAGAAGGGGTAGAAACAGAAAATGAGGCAGAATTTCGTGCCTATTATCTTATTACGCATATTCACGATCACGACATTGCCCGGCAGACGATGCGACTACCGCGCCACGTCTTTTTCCATCCGTACATGCAGCGTGCTTTAAGATTTTACGAACTACTTCAGCGCAACAATGAAATATTGCAAACGTCCGAACGCCGCAACAAGTTCCTCAATGTGGAGGCCTGCCAGAACTATTACACCAAATTTTTCAAGTTGATTGGCGATAAAGATACCCCATTTTTGATGGCATGCATGCTAGAGTGGCATTTTCCGGATGTGCGGAAAGGTGCTCTGAAAGCTATGAATAGAGCATATCTTTTCAGACACAGTGGCGTCGAGGTCGAATATCTTCGGCAGGCTCTTGCATACGACTCCGTTAAGCACCTTCTGGCGGAGGCACAGCTTTACGGTCTCATTGTCGATACATCCTCCGGAACAACAACCATTCGTTTCGGACAAAAGCATTACAAGACGCGTGGTGCCTTTTTCATTGGTAATTTCATGTAGATTTCTTTTAGCTGAATCGAGCGAGGCAAGAGCGACTAAGGCTATCGCATAGAACCCCTGTCGAACCCACGGCAACGGAAATCGATGCTGCTTGTGGACCCGAAAAAAGGAGGACGGACATTTCGAGAAATTATCAACGGCGAAAGGGCAGACGTTGCTGTCCGGACAACTGAAAACGTGTTCAAAGTACAGCAAGCTAATTTGCCTGGAAGCGGCAAGATTTATTGTGAGCTGCTGCCCAGCAAACGAGTACTTAGAAAACCGCCTCCAGCAGAAGAACCGCCTAAACCATCAGAAGCAGTACTTGAGGCTGCGCGGCTCCGGGAAGAAGCAGAGAGACAGCGACTACTTGAAATTGAAATTGAAAAGGCGAAAAAAGCAGAAATGGAAGAAAAAGCTAGGCAACAACAATTGGAAGCAGAGATAAGAAGACGACAGCAGGAGGAGGAGGAGCAGCGGCAGCGTGCCAGGGCGTTGGCTGCTGCAGAAGAGGCCGCACGTCAGGAACGTGACCGCCAGCAAGCGCGTGAGGCAGCCCTGAAAGAGCAGCGAAGAATCGAAATGATTGATAGGCTAAGTGAGGAGATTATGCGCGATTTATGGGAGACCATCTTGGAAGAACAAGCAAAAGTGGTGGCGGTTCAGACTCGAACTCGCTTAAGCAGGCTTAAGCGAAAGGTGATCCCATGGGTTGAACGAGCCAGAAGCAGAGTCGAAAAAAGAAACTATCGGATACAAGAGCGGAATAGTCTATGTCGTCTTGTTGCTCGGATGATACAAAGCGCAAAGCCAAAGAAGAATTCAGAAGAAACCACGGAATATACTGAGGCACAAGAAAAGTCCATGGCCAGGCAGTCAAAAGAATGTCTACGCGCTGAAGGTGCAGCTCTACGAAGATTAAAGATGGTATATTTCATCAAGATCAAATTTTTCTGGCGAAAATGGATCCTCACTACCCCTCCTCTTGCAGCTTGACCAACCTGCCTGCTCACCATTGGTTTGGGAACCCGAGAACTTTGCGGAGCAAATATACCCTCGCATAAAGAAAGCATTCGCAAAGAGCATGTTACCAAAGAATAATACTTCAAAGTATATGTGGCAAATGTGGATCCATGTGGCAGACAGACAGCAAGATTCAGCGAAATGGTTCTCCCACAAGTTTGGTCTGGATAGCGAGTTTTCTCGACGCGTCGAATATATGGATGATGTAGATATTACCATTCGATCTGTTGACCCGACATCATGTATATACCCCAAGGTGAGTCTGAATTTCAAAGAAGTATAGCCCATTCGACCGTTCACTCAAAGTATGAATTTAGATAGTAGATGAGCTAGGTGCCGTCATATTCTCACTTGCAGACATGAGAACAGCAGATTCGGATGATTGTACCGAGTACGTGTACCAGTTTAAAACTCTCTATTCTACTTGTTACTAACTCTAAGGGCAGTGTCGAATATTGGAAAGAAGAGAAAGAGCGATTAGACAAGTTGTCGCAGCAAATTTTGCAGCACAACCCGGCCGTGCGTGTACCATTTGTTTTCGCGTATTGGCCAAAGACCGAATCACTTCGGAAAGCTGTTGACTTGGTAGGTTACATTTTTGTGTCAATGAAAAGCGGTTATGCTCATGACATTCGGTTTAGATACCTCGATTTTTAAATCTGGAGCATAACCCTGTTGTACATAATTATCATATTCTCATCATGAACCCGTACACCATTGGTGAACGCCTTCACGAAGAAATGGAATGGCTCGCTACAAACACTGTAATAAACGAGAACCGGTTGTAAATACCGTTCATCCTATCTTTAACACTCAAGAAAATCGGCGGTCATTAATGTCTCAAGAACATATTCCGGATCGACTTTGAACTCTGGGATTTCGGTCGTGCTTCCTTCGTATTGCCACTTGAAATACAGGTAACGGCAAACGATCTCCAAGATCACGGCTCTACCGCAATATATTAGCTTCAGAATGGGGACAGCAAGTGAGATCAGTCTTACTTGATGTCACGGAATGGGATTTCGTTTTCAAACGATTCTTTGAATTGAGCTGAAGAAGAACAGCATGGTTACGGCCACTGCGATTACGACGCCAGACACGTCATTTCTCCTTTTACCTGGACCAACCAACATGTTTTTAATTGTGCCGGCACGCATGGCAGCCTCTCGATGGATGACGAATTCGAATCCGTCGGCGCTGATCAGTTTGACATACTCTGAAGGCGTGTTTGGAGTAGCATCCGCCATGGCCCTGTCAGAGAGAGAGAGAGAGATATAGATGGAAGAAAGGAGGTTTCGGAGAAAGTCTTCCCTTATTCACTGCGCTATACGCAATTTATAGACTTCTTTGTTGTATAGACTACTCTACAGAGGAAGGGAGAAAGAAGAAGAAACAACCAATGTAAATAGAATAAGCGAACGTTTAGTGGCTCAGAACTAGAACTGTAGCAGAGTAAGGTGCAAAAGTATAAGTAAAGGATGTGCTGCTGTTCAGGCGGAAAGTGGATTCCGTGATATTAACGGTAGTTGAGTTCTTCGTGTTCTCATCGCTCAGACTGTTTCCTGTCACAACCTTGGCTGTACCTTCGTTCTTGAGTTTCAAGCCATTGATCTTGAAGTTTACTGTTTCTTCTACGCTTCCTGTGTTCACCATCTGCAGAAAGATAAATCTCTATATTGCGATAAAGGAGCTCTTTTGCTTATTACCTTGACGTAGAGTTCATTTGCCTTTTCGTTGGATCCAACCACCCAATAGAGGGGATCAAAACCGCCGTCTGCGGCGTCTACTTGCAGAATCGTATCAGCTCCTGTAAAAGATATTGGAAATTGAGAATTGCTTGTTAACAAAACTTTTTGTTCAAGAGCAAATACTTACGGTTATTGCTCCAAAGCTGGAACACGTGGTAAGTAGGGGTCAGCCAGACACTTTCAGTGTCAAAGTGGATCATATCTGGGAAAGCAAAAAAAGAATGAATGATGGCGTTGTGTAGGCTACGACTGAATAAGCTTGCGTACCTGGATCCCACTGTTCATGACCATAGCGCTTCATAGTCGGTGCATAAGCAATCATCTTGACCAGGTCTGAGTTCCGTTCGAGACCTGTGATGAAGACACCGTCAGCCAAAGCGGCTTCCAGATTAGCAGAAGAATTGCCGCAGCATCCACCAACGTTGGTTGCAAATTCGCCCACAAAGATGCCAGTGCTGTTACGAGGGTAGTTGTCATAATGACCAAAGTTACCGATCATAGTCTTGGCGTCATCGTAATAGTGGTCGTCGAGCAGATTCCAAGGTCTAATGAATAATTTAATTGCATCAGTGTTTGCGACATAACTTTTTATAACTTTTTATGCGTACCTCTCAGTCTGGAGAGCCGTCTCAATGATGGTAACGTTTGGATATGCCCCGTGGATAGCGTCATAGTACGCCTTGTATCGATATTCATAGGTGGTACTGAACCAGTCTTCATTACCGATTTCAATATAGTTGATCTTGAATGGCTCAGGGTGGCCATGCTTGGCACGAAGGGCGCCATACGTGGTAAACTCATCGCCCATCAAGTATTCCAGTTCATTGAGCACTTCTTGAATATATGGACCCAATTGATCTTCAGGGACGCTCGTGCCCCCTAGAGAGTAACCAGCGTACACTCCAAGAATAGGTTCAATATTGAGGTCTTCGCACTATATAAAGAATTGAGCGCAATATTGGCGGATTTCGTCATGAAACCGTCTTACCAGATACATGTAGTCAAGTAATCCTTGGCCGTTTGTATTCCAGTATGTCCAGTCGCCCATGCGACCTATGCGTTCTTCCAGTGGACCTAAAGCATCAGAACTAGGTTAATGATAATCTTTTTCTCCTTGGTACCTTGATTTATTGGTTAATGGCTTACCTACTGTTTCGTTCCACTTCCAGCGATTCTCGATAGTCTGACCTTCCAGGTTGTTGCCACCGGGGAATCGGAAGAAACTTGGGTTCAAGTTTGCCAAAGTTTCAGCGATATCCTTACGTAATCCATTTTCACGGTTCTTGTATGTTTCACCAAATAGCGTGAAGACTTGGAAAAAGATGGAAGAACCTTCTGCCTCCTTGGCGTCTGTGGACACGACAAAGCGATTGTCAATGGAAGCCGAGTCCACTTGAGTGGGCTTCAAGGTGACTTCAAACTTTTGGAACTCCTTGGACAATCCGGATACTTGCGCTGAAGCCAGGACCGTGCTGCCATCCGTGGTTTCCAGAGTGACATTGAGTGTTCCAGTGTACTTGTCCGACTTGGCAAAGAAGGATGCCTTGTAAGTCTCGCCGGGCTGCACACGCAATCCCCACCAGCCCTCATTCGCGAATCCGACACGGCCGTCCGCAACAGAGGTGACGTCCAAACGGAGCGAGTTCTTGTTGACATTGTTCAATCCGTTTTCATAGTCCAGCGAGATGTTTCCGCCGCCGACACCAATGGCACTCCAAAACTCGAGACTAGGCTCACCGCCCGTGTCGTTGGCTTGGAAGTTCCAGTTGCGAAGCATTTCACCATACAGTCCACCGTCACCGCACCGGTTAATGTCTTCGTACATTAGACCATAAAGAATGGATGAGCTTGCGTTGCCAGGCACATCGTTGCGGATAGTCAAGGAAAAGGCAGATGCGGTCTGAATAGCGGCGGTGGTCAATAAGATGGTTGCAGAAATGCTTGATAAAAGCTTTATACATAGTTTGGTGAGCGTATTTTCTAACTCTATAAACAAGATTGAGGAATCTTCCTTCATTTCGCACCAAGTCGATTGTATCTTTCCCCTCTTTGAAGGCTCTCCTTCTTATATAGACGAGATGTCAAAGTTATGTCATGTGCAACTTCGTGTATTCTGCAAAAATGTCTGCGCATGTGCATGGGAAATTGGATCGGATAAAAAACGTCTTTTCGAGGAAGTAAAGAAGTTACGAAATTGGGTTAAATTTCCTTGAGAACTATCCATATGGAGGATTTTGTGATTTGAGGTTTGTCTGTAATACAGAGACGTGTTATTCAGGAACTAGAATGTCCTATCTCCTTTGATGGAGTATCTGATCGCTGCATTACTATAGACTATGCTTGTGATCTTTTAATATCTGAAAGTGCGTGTTGGAAGGCCGATTGGCTCGCAGTTATACGCATCTTATAATCAATAACTCTCTTTTCTACCTTCTATGGGTAATAGACAACATAGTTCGTGGAACAGTCCTCATACTCTGCAATTCCTGCCGGGATTACGAAGGCCTGAGCTCTTGGAAAGCATCATATTATGTAAACCGCTCTGTCCACCGTGTTGCGAAACACCTTTTGCCTAAAAAGCGCTAGTTTGAACTATAGGCTTTTTTAGGCGTTCTATACGAAGTCATTCGGAGAATGAAATGAACGCCTTTAGGAATCGTCAGTGTGTCCGTCCGTCCGTATGATGTCACGCTTTTCGTTGCCATATAACCAGCTATATCTAGTTTTTAAGAAAATTCGTTGTTGATGACCACTCCATAGTTTCGATTGAGAAATAGCCTCTATCACATACAGAACGCCTGTAATAATAATTAACTAGCCGAGGTTTGTACCACGTTTTTGTGTTTGTTGCCTCTGTGCTCTATGATTTTTGCACTCTTTGCTATTTGACTCCCGTATTTCTTTTCTTTCGTATGTTCCAAGTAGGTTGAAGATGACACCGAATCCAGCCAGCTCGGGCGTTGCGAGTGATTTGGTGTTATTTTTAGTCAAAAACCGATTATGCACTGAAAGCAGCATAGGTGACTGATCTCTGAGTATAGAACGTCCGTAAGAGGTTTCCAAAACCTCACTGCCAATTTTCTTGCCTGAAGGTCGCACAGCACCGATGGAAATCAAACATTCACACATTAGTAGATACAGCCGTGTACTGCTTGGGTAAATTTAAGTCCACCACGTATTTGTCCTGGCATTTGCTTAAAATCAATATAGACATGCACTTTTCTGATTGCCCTTTGACTCTTAAAACGTTCCTGATAAGGCGCTTCCTCAATGAAGTCCGGTAATAGATACGGTCCTTGCATTGCGCCAAAGTGGTTCCAGGGTGTGGTTTTGCTCGGTTTTCGTGTCGACTTTGCGTTTACTAAAGAGCCCTCTCGCGCTGCTGGCGAAGACCGTTTTGCTCAGATTCGCATTTTCCATTTCACTTTTCGGTGAAGAATGTACGCACAGGATATGTTATAAACAATGCTCGGGTTCAAGTATAGCTTGTTCAATATGATAGAAAATGCATCATCGAAGGGCTCAGATTTTCTCTCTTGCGAACGTCTGCTAAAAGTGTCATGAATCATGCCATGTAAACTGTTTCAGACAAGATACATATCTAACCCCCTTCATTTTATCATGTACGTTGTTGCTTGCCTCTCTTCTCAATACTATAAGCAACCTCGCTTTTCGCATAAACGCCCACTCGGCTTTTCACAATGGCTCAGTTCCTGCGGAAAGTCTCACTACCATTGATCCAGAAACCAATCTCTTACTTTGTCAATGGATATGCGATATTCGGATCGCACTGGTGCGGAAGCCGACGGTCACACCTCATTATCGCACTCGAACATCAATGCCTGATTTTAGGGACATGACGTTGGGTGGCGACTCGCTACTATTACATACTGCCATGAAGAAGAGCCAGAAAATGGGCCAAGCAACGCCTTAAACACAATAGTACAGAACACTTTGTGCAGGCGGCATTTTTTCGCCAGTCTTTTGCAAGAAAAACCTGGCACAGCTGAATGGTTAACATGGAGTTAGATACGCACGAGTATATTAATGCTTCTACTATTACTATAGACGCACGAGCCATAGGAGATACAAAGTTATATAATATAAACTCACATACGATGCGTTTATATATGTTATTAATGGAGACTTTGCAAGCAGATCCTGCCACAGCAGCAAATGGGCAGGATTCCCCCTTGAAATGCAAGGATCAGGTGAGCTTTGTAAACTCCGACGGCAGTTTAAATGCGCGCCGTCAGCTACGGACCTTCTTCCATTCCCTTTCCCCTCTCACTTTGACGCGGATCTCCTCTTTTGGCAAATTTGACAGCAATCCATTTCTTTGAGATTATTTCAAAAAGCCATTGGAAAAACTAAAGAAAGGCTATTACAGCCAGAAATTCGAAGTTACAGTTATAAATGTCGCAAGAAAATCCGGTACACACGTCTCCTCATTCACGTACTCCCGCAGCAATGTCTCCTTACCGAAAATCCTCCGACCAGAAAGAGACAGCTGTCGTAGAAGTTTCTGAAGTGCGTTCGTCACCTCGTGCTTCGCCGCGCTTGTCTGCTTATGGACAGTCATCTGAAAACGCGGAAGCTGTGATTGAGACCTCGGACGTACGATCTTCTCCATTGCGTTCACCTCCTCCTCAGCGATCTTCTCCGCGCTTGCCAGCTTATGAACAGTCGGCTGAGAAAAAGGAAGCGGTGGTTGAGACATCTGATGTACGGTCTTCTCCACTACGGTCGCCTGCTCGACGTTCCCCGCCCTTGTCTACTCATGAAAAGCCGGAAGCTGTGGTCGAGACCTCTGATGTACGATCGCCTCCACTTCGTTCACCTACTCGACGATCTCCACGCTTGCCAGCTTATGAACAGTCGGCTGAAAATACGGAAGCGGTGGTCGAGACATGGAACGTACGGTCCTCGCCACTACGTTCATCTCCTCGACGATCCCCGCGCTTGACAACTTACGAAGAACCATCTGAAAATCCCGAAGTGGTGATTGAGACCTCTGACATACGATCTTCCACACTGCGTTCACCTGCGCCTGGACGATCTCCGCGCTTGTCTGCTTATGAACAACAGTCTTCTGAAAAGCCAGAAACCGTGGTTGAAAACTCTGATGTACGATCTTCTCCGCTACGTTCACCTCTTCGACGATCACCGGTTCCTCCAGCTAACGCAGCAACCTCAACATCTCAAGCAGCCAGTGGCTACAGACCACTCAATGTTAAGGATGCTTTAACGTATCTGGACCAAGTGAAGATCCAATTTGCTGAAAAACCCGAGATCTACAACAAGTTTCTGGATATCATGAAGGATTTCAAAAGCCAAGCGTAAGTATCATACGAACCGTCTTTGCGTATATTGAACTTTGCCTGTCTAACAATGGCCTCACCCCAGGATCGACACGCCAGGCGTGATCGAACGTGTTTCTACATTGTTCCGAGGTCATCCGTCATTGATATCTGGTTTCAACACCTTTTTACCTCCAGGCTACCGTATTGAATGTTCTGTCGATGAGCATGCGCGAAACGTTATTAAGGTCACTACCCCTTCTGGAACAACTAGCACCACGGATGGTGAGCCGCTCAATCTTTCGGCTACTACCCCGATGATTGCAGAGTCTGCTGCGACACAATATTATGCGCCTTATTCTCGTCAACAACACCCAGGTCCATGTACCACTGGTCGCATGGAACCCGGTGGTTTGGGAATTTCACAGCATACCGTGCCAGTACAACCAATGATGATGTATGGCCAACATCATGCGTCTACTGTTAGTCAGGATGATCATGGCTCTAGTAGTCGCAGGGCCCCTGTTGAATTTAACCATGCCATAAATTATGTGAACAAAATCAAGGTAAATTTTGCCTATACAATGACGGGCCGGTTACTAACACTGTTTAAAAGAATCGGTTCGCTAGCGAACCCGATACCTACAAACAATTTCTTGAAATATTGCAAACATATCAAAAAGAACAGAAACCAATTCAAGAAGTTTATGCGCAAGTCCAGGTGCTGTTTAATGGTGCACAGGACTTACTGGATGAATTCAAGCAGTTCTTACCGGAAACAGCGGGAACGGGTCAACAGACGGGTATGGCCACGTTACTTGATAGCTCAGGTTTGTTTGACCCTGGTTATAGTTTCTTGGTCAAGTTTTCAATAATACTTTATTAGGAAAGAGACGTTCGGTTGTGCTTTCGTCGCCTTACGGTGGCAATCGCAAAAAGAAATTGGGTATTGCTTCCGGATATAGTCTGCAAAAGGTAAAACACCGAGAGAGTCTACATGAAATCCTCTTCTAACTTCGTCCCCCTCTATCAGCATTCTAAGATGAATCAGAGAATGGAAGTGCAGGGAGGTAGCAATCGTCCCAGTGCAGCATTTGACGAAGAAGACGAAGATTTACAGCCCAAGAAACCGATCGTGTCTGCGGAAGAAGCCGAATTCTTTGATCGCGTTCAAAAGTACATCGGCAACAAGGCGACTTACAAGTCGTTCCTGAAGCTTCTTAATCTATTCAGTCAACGAATCCTGGATCAGAATCTCCTAGTTGTGCGTGTCGAGAGTTTCATAGGTGGTAATCGCGAGTTGTTTGACTGGTTCAAGAAACTTGTGGGATATAACACATCGGACGAGGTTATTGACAACGAACCGAAAAAGAGTGAAAAGTACGATATCGGACAGTGTGAGTCCTATGGACCAAGTTACCGAGTCGCTCCGGAAGAGGTAAAAAAGGTGTATTCTGCTGGGGAAATCATGATTCTGACGATGGATGAAATAGTACCGTAAAGAAGTTTGCTCTGGACGTGATGCACTTTGCAACCAAGTTTTGAATGACGAGTATATTTCAAGTCCACGGTGGGTGACTGAGAACACCGACTTTGTAGCACACAAAAAGAATCCATACGAAGAGGCTCTTCATCGTGTCGAAGAAGAAAGGTAAACTTGGATATCAGATAGACTCATTTCGTTGTTACTTACATTGAACTGTCTGAAGATATGACTATGACTTGAGCATCGAAGCAAACCTGAACACGATCGCACTGCTTGAGCCTATTTGCAAGAAGATGTCCATGATGAGTCTTGAGGAGAAAACGAATTTCCAGCTTCCACCGGGCCTAGGTGGACCTTCGAAGGCGATATATCAACATGTCATCAAGAAAATCTATGGAGCTGAAAGGGGAGCAGAAATAATCGATCTGGTGCATAATAATCCTGTGCCTACGGTGCCTTTACTTTTGAAGCGTTTGAAACAAAAGGATGAAGAATGGAAACGGGCACAAGTATGTTCCTTTTACAAACCGTTTTGCGACGCCTACTAACAGAAAAACTTCGGGTCTTTTAGCGTGAATGGAACAAGATTTGGCGAGAAGTCGAAGCCCAAAACTATTACAAGGCCCTGGATTACCAAGGCGTGACATTTAAAAAGGAAGATAAGAAGGCCATGACGACGAAAGCGCTCTTGAGCGAGATTGAAAACATTCGTAACGGACAGCCACAGGCCCAGCCTTCGATTCAAGGGCGTCCGCCGGTGGTCGTACCTGATTCCGGTAGTCGGCGTCCACCACAATTTACATTCACATTCAAGGATCCGTCCGTGTTTAAGGATATCACACGCTTAATAGTTTCTTTCCTTGATCGCCAGGATATGTACAATGCAGCAGAGTGCGAAAACCTACGGATACTGATCGAGGTGTTCATACCGTTAATGTTCAACATATCTGATGTATCACCGGGCATAGCGGATGCTGGTAGGCAAGCCAGTGTAAGGACCGAGGAGGACATAGAAATGACAGAGGCGGAAGAGGATGAGGAGGAAGAGAAATTATTAAAGCCTCCAGTGATCACGGAGCGTAGTTCCCGATCGTCTAGGCGCCGATCGCTACGGTCAGCGAGTCTTGACAAAAAGGGTGCGCAGGCCGCCAGGAATAATGTTGAACAGAATAATTCAAAGGACGCGATGGAAATCGATGTTGAAGATGGAAAACAAGGAACTGATACCGATATTAACCAAACAACCGAGGCACCATCGACTGGCACTGCTGCTGGCAGCAGTGAAAATGCAGATGTGACAGAGCCTAAAGAACAGAAACCTTCGCCAACTATCACCTTTTTCGGGAATAACTCATACTACTGCTTCTTGAGATTATACCAAGTAAGATATGGTTGACCTTGGTATATCTGTTCAGGCTAACAATCTTGTTCTAGCGTCTCTATGAAAGACTCGCGAAACTGAAGCAATTGGATGCCGAGTATGCGTCTCGTCCGGAAACTGCAAGAAAACCTAACAAAGTGGCATTGGACATTGGGCTGACTGGTACTAATATTCATGGTAAGTATATGAGACTCGATGTTTAAAAGTCCTTACCGTCTTAATTCTGTCTGATACAGGCATTCATATGGACCTCCAGAATGGACTTTACAAGACATTCTTGGATCTGGTGGATATTCTTTTTGAAGGAGAAATTACCCAATCAATATTCGAAGAATGCGCGCGTTATATTTTTGGTGACAAGGCTCATATTATCTTCACCATTGACAAATTGATGACACTTATGATAAAACATGTAAGCAGTATTAACCGCCATGCGCTTCTAACGGGGATTAACGTGGAGTTACATAGATGCATAACATACTGAGTGATGCAAGGTCAAGGGATTTAGTGCAGTTGTTCAAGTCCTTCAGGAACCTCGAGCAGACGCCACAGCCGCAACAGCTTGCAACGTACAGGCTCCGTGCAGAGCAGGATATTATTGGTCCAGGCGAAAAGATATACGGTATCGTTTATGTAAGTGATTAGGGTATTTGTTAGAAGAAGAGTGTGGTTCTGACTAAGGACCATTAGGACACGGGAGAGCAACTACTGTCAATCCAATTGCTGGATCCGGATGATTATGCATTGGAGACGGATGCTCGAATCGCATACAACGAGTACATAAGCAACTTTTCAGACTTCAATGTGCCTACCAAAGGGATAAATCCAGATGCACTGAAGAAGCAGTTTTTGACAAGGTGAGAGAGAGGAAGAGGAAAAACGAAGACTCAGTGGGACTCATGTTCATCATAGGAATATCACCGCAACAAAACGTAAAAGGGTGGACGATGACGACGATGCATATGTGTATCCTGGCATGCAATACAAAATTAGCAAGGAATCGTACCACATGTTCTATATCATTGACACTGAGGACACGTACATACGCAAGAAGAAACGGCGTATCATGCTACCAGTTTCTTTACCTGTCCGACAACCCAAATGGAGGGCGTGGCTGGAATCAAGCAAAGGCTGGGTTCGTGATGCGCTGGGTAAACGACTAACTGTATGAGATTGAAGGGAGGGGAGGCAGGAAAGGCTAGCTTTGTAAATAATAACAGCTCAGCAGGAAAAGCTAGCTTTGTGATGATAATAAAAGTCTCATTCTCTGATTTGTTCATAATACAATCTATCCCACACGAAGGCTCAAGCCCTGTGTCCTGCAACGACATCTTTTTAATTTCGTCAATCATTGGCACAACTTTTATGCATGTTCTGTCAGGCCGTGAACAAGTTCCCCATCTTCATGCGGAAAATCTGGCGTCTCATTGGCTGGCCAGTTTCTGGCAGCTCCATCTGCTTGGAGTACTCAAAAAATTTTCATGTGCAAAGGAAAGGTTGTCCCAATGGTAGTTTCTCTTCTGTGAGGTATTTATTTTTGATGCAAAGAAAGGTACCTGAAGGCATCAATACAGAAACGTAGACCTTTTCAGCATTCATATGAGTTATTTTGTGTCAGTCAGCATTTTGTGCTGAATAACATCATTTCAGTGCGGATAAAAAATTGAACGGATAAGCGGGCCTTTACCGCGTTTTCCCGGCATTTTCTTTGCTTGACCAAACCGCTTTTACTCGTTTTCCAGACATGCCCGGCATCCTCATTTCAAGACCAAACTTACACCCTACGCACGACATGTCCATGGCTCAGAGCTATGAACGACTCGAAGAGTTTCTGGACAATCACCAATATGTCACCCGATTCACAGTGGACGATGACCATCACGACATGGGTCTGTTATGCGCCCACCTTCCTCAAGAGCGAGTGCACGCGACATCTGTCCGTCTCAACCGAACGTTAATCAGCAATTTCATGAGAAGCCACGGATTCGAATGCAGAAATGTCGAGGGCTCAACCGTCATTGAATGTATTCGACCAACACAGCAACAATAAAGGAAAAGTGTATAAATATAGATAGATATTTGATATTTACAATATACCCCATAACTCTTCAAATGCACCCGTAATCTTGCCACACGCTACGGACGCTGATAATGAATACTCTGAAACACTGATCTTGTCATCCACGTAAGAATCTGCAAAGTCATCCGCACCGTGGGCCATGGCACCAATGGCTACCACAACGCTTTTGTCTTGAGGAATCGTTGGCAGATATTCGGATAACCGAACCGTGGGGGAATCCCAAGAAAGTGCTGTTTCAACCCATCAGTTATTCTAGTCCATGTCCACCGTTTTGTACACTTACCAATCTTGTAACTGTTAATGGGGAAATACTTCTCGACAGGATTTTCGATGACACGTAATAGTTTTTCGTTTCCATTGACGGCTCGAATACTTAATTTATGCAAAAGTTGCACTAGTCATTTCTGTTGTGAGTTTCCGGAAAGTGGATTAACTGGTTCCACTGTCTTACCCATAAGACCTGCAAATCGTTTAAAGGTTCTGGGAATTCTAATATGCGGATTCACTTCGATCAAGACGTTTTTCTGGGTATGGATAAAGACTTGAAGGAGACCAGCTTTGTTAAGAGGACTGTCCAATAAAGTCAACAAACACTACAAAGCATGGTCAATTGCGCAGTTCGGTTCGCAACAATGTGACATTAGAATGTTCGTTACCTGATGCAAGATATCAGGTCTTGCTTCATAGGTTTCACGACCTGTCTTCTTCAAAATGTGCAAATGGTCATCGACATTGAGGAGCTGATAGTTGCCTTCCTTCTTTTTGCCGACTTTAAGCGTTTCAAGCGTTGCCTGTTCCAAAACGACAATCAAGCGTCGAGTTTTCTCCTTTTCGGCTGCAGTCTTTGGGATCTTGGGAGCCTGTGGCACCAAGTGCACATCGACTGATCGTGTATCGCCAACTTTGATACGTTTTGCTGACTGCTGCTGTTGCTGCTCCTCCTCGTCGGCGGGTCGTTTTGAATCCTCCTCAGCCATAATGTACAAAGGAAAAAAGTTAGAAAAAAATGTCAAAGGGGCCGGACAGCATGATTTGAGTAACCCAAGCCACCAACTTATTCCCTTTTGCTCCACAACAGCCTTTCCAGTCCCATTTTTCCATGTCAATACGCAGACGGAAGCGGCCGTCTTCTCCAGCTGCTGACGCAAAGTTAAAGAGAGTTCGACCGTCACCGTCAAAACTTACCCAATTGCCGTACGATGTGATTGCCATCATTTTTGTCTTATCATCCAACCCCGACCTACCGCTCGTTTGCAGCTCACTCTTCCATCAACTCTACCATTGCGCATTCAGCACTCGCATCGCATGGCTTCTCCATCGTCATAACCAAGACCCTGTACAGGCCCTCGAAGGCGCATTACATTTTCGGTTTTTCCGCCGCTTGGGACCGAAGCTCTTAAACCATTTTGATCGCCTTCAAGGCATCACCATTCGCCTTGACAATAAAATGATGCCTCCTTTCCTCTTGGCCCAGCCAGACAGTGATCCTCTCATTCTCGAATTGCTCCAAAGAGGTGCATCGCCACACAAACCTCAGGGATATCCGCTCATCAAAGCCGCACAGCTTGGTCTTATCGAACGCGTGAAGACACTCATCACCTATGGGGCTGATCCTGTCGCCAGAAACAACATGGCTTTACGTGTTGCGGCTGCTCGCTCACATCGGGAGATGCTCATGTATCTCTTGGACGATCTCGGCGTTAAACCGGATAGCGAAACCCTTAAAGTATGCGTTACCAAGGGCCTTTGGGACATGGTCAAGATCCTGGTCGATTATGGAGCTGTCCCAGACATGTCAACGCTCAATTTTACCTGATTTCACACATACAACTTCTTATTATGTACATAGCATCATACCAACTCTTATAGACAAAGCATGTTATTCACACGAGAAAAAAGCAATAAGTGGTTTCATTTACGTTTACACACGATCCGTTGATATTTATTATCACTTGTTGCCCTCGTAACGTCAGTCCAGAAAACCCAACTGACTTATTCTTCATCCGTTTTGACGTCCTATGTCTACATCCTGGCACTATGGCACTGTATGCCGCTAGCAGGCTGTGCTTCTGGATTGACATGGTTAACTGGTGCCCGTACAGCCCGAGCTGTCACGTCACCAGGCCAAAAAAGGTTTCTTTATTAGAAATTTATTGCCATTATATAGTCCATATGCATTCACTAGCGTACGGACCGCCACGTGGAAAGAGATAAAGTCAAAAGTAACATGTACTTCAAGGACAAGAGCTGACAGTGACGAGACGTGAGACCACAAGAGTTCGCCGGGCCTGTCTAAGACAACACCTTGTAACAACTGTTGAGGACCTCTCTTTTAAAGGGGACGTTCCAATAAAAACGACGTCGCGTCTGGATGCTCCGAAGGACCGCATCAAGGACTGGGGAAAATGGATAGGCGACAGTTAGTTTAAATGAGAAAAGGTCAACCGTCTCCACATAGTCGCTTCTGAACGTGACGTTGGTTCAGTCATTTTGTGCTGTAATCTTGATATTTCCAACGCACGGTATCAAAATAACTTGTTATCGCATAAAGGTTTTTAATAGAAAACGACCCTTTCGGCTAACTCCATGAGGCAGGATTTCTTTCCGTTTCGACAAACTGAAGTTCTTCTTTATCAATGCAGCATTCTTTCTAAATAGCAAACGTTTTGGGGGATGGGAATAGCGAGGTACCACATTGTCGTAGCAAGGCACTCTATCATTTCTGCCCAATCTATATGACATTGGGAATTAATGCTTCTGTTGCTTACAGCCATACATGAACATGTACGACTACGTAGTTTGGGTCTTTCAGTGACCTTATGCAAAAGCTCGTCAAAGTTGCGATTGGCCTACTCGGGCATCTCAGCAGGTAAATATACGTCCGCTTCGACTTTTTTTGTCGCCTTGACCGCTTGTTTCTTAGACGATGACATTTTTAAAATGAGTTGAAAGAAAATGATCTTCAGTGGACGTTGGTAGTTCAAAGGAGGATGCATTCAAATGGTGACCGCATTTTCTGACCCCTGTTTTTTTTGAAAGAACAAGAAAAGTGGTGTGCAGAAGCTATTCAGTACATACTATTAGATCAAAGGTATACACAGCGGAACCTCCCGTAACTCGTACCTCCCAAATGCTGTGACCTCTCAGAAGCCATTAAAAAACAGGTATTGGTTATGGAATTGCAGCGAAAAACGTCTTGAACAAGTACCCATTTTTGTTGTAATGGCGGCTGTGGAATTTAGAGCCTAATGACTTGCTAAATTGGCCTATGACGGGACAGCAGAGAAAGTGTTACTAAAAACAAAGAAAGCGCAGAACAGAAAAGTTGCTCATAGTCCTATTCAACTATGGAATGTTAATTTAGTCCTTATTTCTATGTATTCGATCAATTCAAAGGTGTGTAGCGTCAAAATTGTGACTGAAACCAAAAATTTACCCCCTGTGTACCTGTCAAAAGATAAAAATTTTCATGTCGGGGCATTAAACCCACTTAAGTACTTCTCTGGGACGCGAATTTCCGTATCATAGCCTTTTTCAGCGCCTTGTTTTCTGTTAAGGAAACTTCTGACTCAGATTCGTATCGCAAAGGTGGTAGTAAAATAGAATTTTTTGGTAGCCCCTTAAGACAAAAGGGAAAATTTCTTCGCAACTCCGAACCTTTGCAATTGGCAAGACGGTGTACAATAACAACGAAACTTCAGCGCTGGATAGTACCTTAAATTGAGCCAACTTCTTACACTCGAAGATGGCCATTCAAGACATGCAAACTGTGATGCGGAATTCGAGTTTTTTCTCAGGGGATATCCGGTCCAAATATTGTCTGCTCATAACACGGAGCGCGTTCCGAGACCTTCTTCCAGTCCCCGGCGCAGGCTGCAATATAAACACGAAGAAACCAGCGCGCTCCAAACTTAACAGATCCTTCTTATACATGCATCACGGCGGGAAAATTCGGATTTTACTGCGTTTTTGGCCAAATCCTGGACTACATCTGCGCCGGCGGCTGTAACAAACCAGCTTCCATATGCTCCAGTCGATTTGGATAGCCGACAATCCTGGCAAAATATGGACTTATTCTGCGCCCCTCGGCGCGGATTACGAAATCCGCACTTTCCGTGCTGACGTATTTCGTGCTTTCGTGCGAATTATGACGCAAGAGATAAAACCGAGAAAGCAGTTGGAACCAGTGGGTTTATTCCACACAGACTGATTAATCGAAGTGCATTATCTGCAAATTTCATTGTTACAATGCTACTGGAAAACCATGGTTGCGATTTGTTTTTGCTGCTACCATTGTCGTGACTATGCTCCACTGTGAATCCGAATGCCTTTTTCCTTCGGTGCCTCGAAGATCCATCAATTGAATCCCTTCATGAATATCGCTCAATGACAGCTCTTATGTGTCTTGAAATGGTCATGTATCTTTTTGAGGCAGCCATATGTCATTCGTTGTTGCTGTCTTTTGCAATGCATGGGATCCCCCCGAAACGATTACTATCATTATTATCGTTAGGGACCAAAACAGTCCCAACTTCAAGACAAGCCAGGCCATAAGCTGTTGTTCAACATAATAGGCCTAGCGATTCTTCTGACGGAACGTCCAAAAGGGAAAATAATAGCTGGTTACGTGCACTCTAGGTATTTGTCAGCTTTTTGTTGAACTAAAGAATATATGCAGAGTTCTACGAGAACGGACGCATTGACCACCAGACATCATCACGGTCGATAATTCAGCATGCATTGGCTGTCCTTGACGTTTTATTTTTTCCTTTTGGTTGTTTGAACGAAAGCAAGTTTATGTATAACATTAAATCTTTTCGGTATCGAACTGATCCATTGTCCTTGTCACCATACTGAGCATATCAAAGAATGAATTGACTGAGACACGTAGCATCCTATCTGAGATAGCATCGAATCGCCTATATGCATAGAACAAACGTTCTTCTTTATGTCCTAAAACGCAATCTTTTTGTCCCAGAAGACTTACACTTGGAGCTTGTTTCCGCTTACTGTCAGAACTCGCTTGACTTGGCTTGTTTTCAGTTCCTTGTCGACGTTAAGTACTCTACATGCAACATTAGCAAGCCGTTCGCTTGGAAACGGTATCTCTATTTGTCTGAACTAAATGCGTCAGGTTGCCATTGTTTGTCCTGCGATGTCGCGATCCAAACGACTCACATGGAGTGGTCCATTGACAAAAACAAAATGCTTTTGATACTCAGCAAGAACAGCTGTTACAATGGGCAGTACCAGCATTGATTATCTATCCACATATCATTGACGGTCTTCAGTGATCCCGAGTGATGGTCTTATTAACAGTTTGATTCCGACTGAGCCTGCAAGCTTAAGGTACAGTGGCAAGGAAATGACGTATCGATTTATTGTTCTTCATACAAAGATCATACATATGTACATGGAACGTGCAATTGTTTATTATTATGATGATGATTAAAGCCTGCTTTTGTATGCTAAATGTCAAACAGTAATTTTCTTGGTTGGGGAAGTTTTGGTTGTAATGATTGCTGAAGGAGTTTGAAGAGGCCTGTGCCTATAGACATGGGGACACCCTATTAAAGAAACAAGTCAGCATTGTCCAGCTGCCCACCTATGCAACGCTCTCCCACTACTTACCATGATGATCTGCTCAGAGACACCGACAACTGCATCTCGTTTACTGTACAGAGCAGCATCGAACAAATGATCAGGCGTCTTTTCGAAAGATGCAATGCTAAGAACACTGTCTTTCATCTTTGCGATACCATGACGAGTGATGCCTAGTACTTCACCCTGTAACGGTTCACGTGGGGTTACTTACTTATGCCACCGTGAATAACTGCGAAACATCCTATTTTGCTGCCTTACCTTGCTTGTCATGATATCACCTAGCAAGAATACGTGACGATGATCAATGGTCATACCGTGACTCTCCATAGTCATTTGAATTTCCTTGATGATCGTATTTCTAGTCAAATTACATCAGTAATTACATCCAGCCGGATGGGAAACGAGGTCTACTCTTTACCTTGCCGCCTCGATACCAAGTACTTCTGCCACTTCCATGACGTGATTTGACGTAGTCTTTTCACCAATGATACCATCCGTTGTCATAACTTCCAATAAACCATAGCCTTCGACCAGCAGCTGCTTTGATCCCTGTCCGCCCGGCTTTTCGCTGATAACCGCACGTACAACACTTGGTAAACCCTATAAGAATAAGAATGTGGCATCAGTTAAGCGAAAAAAAAAGAGCACACTAGAAGCCAATAACCCATACAGTGATGATGACGCCCGGCAATGCACGCTTAACAGTCTTCAAGTTATAATATACAGATTCGTCTTGTTTGCCATGCACATATACACGGATAATGTCAGGACGACTTGCTTGTACATCCTACAAGCGTATTATGAGTCGTAACGTCTTTTTACAAAAAAATATAGGGAAAGGGCAGAAAACTAACCAAATGGTGCAGTTTCAGCTTCGGTGCTGTCTCGATAGCATGCGCAATCTTGTACAGGTTTGTTTCAAGCTAAACAGGATCGGTAAGAATGCTGAGTAAATAACAACACATGCCCACAGCCGCCTCTATACCTGAAGCTTGTTGATCGCATCGAAGTCTATCCGGATCAGGATGTATGTTTCGTTGGGATCATACACCTCTTCCATGTACATGGCTACGTCTCCAAGGGTTGTCTTTTCGACACGCCCCTTTACGACACGTGCCGCTCGCACATCCTTGTCTGAGTACAACTCGCATGTAATAATAGGCGTAGAAATGGCTTTCGCCGCATTGATGATTTCCTTGATACGTGGCACACCAAGTGTAATGTTCATACTAGCGACACCAGCAAAGTGGAAAGTCTTTAGAGTCATCTGAGTACCAGGTTCACCAATAGATTGAGCACCAATAGCACCAACAGCAGTGCCTATGTATGTAAAAAGTGAGAGATATATTAGACCAAAGTGGCTTCTCAGTACTAACCAGGTTCAATTTTGGCCTTGAGGTATTTGGATAAGCAAAGTCGCAGGTATTCTCGTAATTGACGCTCCGTTATTACAAACAGGTTACGTACAACAGTCTTGGTTTCCTCTATACGGCGATACTATAAGATATCTCGTTCCCACCCGTGTACGCTTCAGACATATACAAACTTACCAGGCACATCTTCGTCAATATCGATATCCATGTAATCTTCATCCGGAATGGATAAGCCAGGCAGCATGTCATGCCTCTTCCGAATATCCGCCAATCTCTTTGCAATCTTGTCCGTTACAAATTTTCTCGTCATCTCAATGAAGGCAGGCGTACAATTCTGCTGCCATATCTTGCGCTCCATTTCTTTTTCGGAAATCACGATAATTTGCCAGGGCAAAAGGCCTTCTTCGCCTTTAGCAGGAACAGTAAGCTGACGGCCAAAAATTCAGGGCGTTAATGAAAAGTCCAGACAGCGACGATCTAGCAAAAGAAGCGAAACCGTACCCGAATATGCTTCAAGTTTCGCTCAAATTCCACTGGGATACCGTCGCCTTCTATAGTCATAGGATCAAGGCCGTCTGCGCCGTAGCAAAATTGGATCATAGCACCTTCCGAATTGCGTACCGACAAATCATAATGCGTCGTCAGATCTTCAAACGCCTAGTAATAAAAATTTGGTAAGCATAAAGATGTCAAATTGATATCGTTGTCTACCTTCATCAGACGTCTCTGCATGTAACCCGTTTCAGCAGTCTTGACAGCAGTATCGACCAGACCTTCACGGCCGGAAATGGCGTGGAACAAAAACTCGGTGGGTGTCAAACCACTGAAGAAACTGTTACGTACGAAACCTTTGGCGGGAGGGCTCCTGGCTACCGGTGAAATAGTTCAATGCTGCTGTAAAAGAAAACCGGATATCGATAGACTACTTACAGTGTTTCAAGAAGTGCGGCAATGTACGGTCCTGGAAACCGTTAGGAATACGAGTACCACTGATAATCTGTTGGCCGACACATGCAACCATCTGAGATACGTTGATCTGCGAACCTACAACGACAGTTAATCACTTTCTTTTTCTCCAGCTTTGTTCACAGAAACCACACCTTTGGAACCACATCGAGCCATAATACTGGGAGAATTGTACATGTTCAGTTCAGTCATACAGACTTTACCCAGATCGCCACGAACGTTCGACAGAATACCAGAGACAATAGACTACAAGAGCGTTTTGAGTAATCTGCAACCAGATAATCTCTGAATTCATTTGTTTACCTCCATAGTCTGTTCCTCGTTACAACCAGGCATAGTTTCCAGCTCGCCTGCTTTGAATTTTGCAATGACTTCGTCACACTTCTTGTAGGCCTCCGCTACTTCCCGGTCTTTGATTTCTCTTAACCGTTTTCCTGGAGTAACATCACTGATACCAATCGAGAAGCCCTGATTTGCTATTTCTCCAGCTATCAGTATCAACTCGTTTTCCTCACGAATAAAAGCACTCACCAAGCCAGCGGGCACAAAGCTTCGCAAGTCTGTCACAGGACAAAGCTGTCAGTCAAGTAGGTAATTTCTTTGAGAATGACCTATGTACCTGTTCATGCACTTTGCAGCTTCAACCGGTCCATAGTCGCGCAAAATGACATAGAACACAGAGTTCTTGTTGCCGTCACCGACGATCGCCTTATCGACTAGACCACACATGATTTCACTATTTTGAACAACCAGCCAGCCATCGTTCGGGCACAAGTCTGGTATCCGGCCTTCCTGTTTCACAAACGATTTCGTCTTTGCTTCCACATTAAGCAGCACTTTGCTCTGTTTGTTCGGTCGGAACAAGACATTAAAGATTTGCTTGCCAGTCCACAACCGTTGCGGCTACAGAAAGAAATCGGTCATTCAATCAAACTAGATGAAAGAATGTATCCCAACAAACAGACCTTCCAGATCACTGGAGGCGGAAGTTCAACATCAAGTTCTGCATCCCCCATGTATGCGCATATCTGTGCAAACATGGCTCGGGTATAAAATGTATCTTTGTGTGACAGCAGATAGGATGCCGTGATGAAATCCTGCGTGGCTGCAATAAGCGGTTCACCGTTACGCGGGGTAACCAAGTTGTTTTTGACACCCATCAATTCGATTGCCTCAGCCTTGGCTTCCTGAGTCTGGGGCAAATGCATATTCATCTCGTCACCGTCAAAATCGGCATTATAAGGCGAGCAAACACATTCATTAAATCGGAAGGTTCTCCAGGGCATAACCTTTGCAAAGTGAGCCATAATCGACAGTCTGTGAAGCGAAGGCTGACGGTTGAAGAGCACAACGTCGTCATCTGCCAAATGCCGTTCTACGATATCTCCAATTTTCAAATCTGCCGCAATAGCGTCTCGATTACCGAACTTTAAAAACTTTTTGAACCCGTCTCTAAACTGGACATAATTGGCGCCAGGGTGAACAAACGGGCCATTTCGGACGCACTGACGCAACTTCTCAATGTTATGTCTGTTGACGCGTTCTGGAAACGTAAGGATCTTTGCCACTCTTTCAGGCACAGCAACTTGATCGATTCGCATATTGGGATCCGGCGAAATCACAGTACGACCCGAGAAATCCACACGTTTGCCTGACAGGTTTCCTCTGAATCGACCTTGTTTACCCTTTAAACGTTGGCAAAGACCACGACTAGGTTTACCAGCGTTTACGTTCGGAACACCCGGCAGTTCACTATTAATGTACATTGCTGCAGCAAGTTGAAGGAATTCCCATTGTTCCATCAAGTTCACAACCGTTACGCCCCTCTCCAAGCCCGCTCGAATAATGGCGTTTGTGAAAACAATTTCCGTCAACTTTGCCGTTAGGTCATCTTCGTTACTGCTGTTATCGTCCTGCATGACTGATGGACGGATACATGCTGGTGGTACCGGCAGATATTGCCAAATATACCATTCTGGTCGGCCATGTTCTTCGCTTAAACCCAGCAGCTCACAATCCTGGAAAACAGGATCGCATCACATACATATTATATATATATATATATCTATGCGATTTACCTCTGGAATAACGCGCTGAAATAACCGCAGAACGCGAAGTGGATTCAGATCATCCTGCGCTTTGGAGATATGTGCTCTGAGTTCTGGCATGGCGTTCGCAGCCGTTTCAAAGGACTTGCGAAACTCTTCGGCTTCTTCAGCCACTCTCTTTAAGCGATATTTGTCGTGCGTGATTTTCATCGGTCCGACCTTCTTGACAACGCCTAAGCGAAATATAGATGAGAAACATGTTATTTTGTTGATTCGTAACAGTATTCTTACCGTTGACAGCATTACAATAAGGGCAGTACGTAACCTTTTTACATTTCTCATGTACAGCTTTGACGATTTTTGCTCGTTGCATATTATCCAATCCTGGTGCACGTAACCGCTTCAGATATACACGCCTATCTTGCTCTTCAAGCATAACCCGACTGCAAGTCTTTTCCACATCAGCTCACTTGCATAATACTACTTTCTCTCATACTCTACCTTGCAAATTTGCTGCAAAATGTTTAACGTTGCCCTGAAGTAACCAATGTGAAATATAGGAAGAACGAGCTTCAGATAGCCCCAATGACCAGCACACTCTTGCATTTTCTTTCCACAGGTTTCGCACGTCGCATCTTTCATTGAAGTACCCTAAGAATTCCTTCGTATCAGAATAAAGGGCCAAATTATGTAAGGTGCTTTTCTTTCATACCAGTCGTAAATCGAGAACACCTCCTTTGACAGGAGTGCGACTTTCGGGCAAATATAGATCTCGCTGCGTAATTTCGAATTCTGAGATCTTGACCATATTCTGCGGTGACATTACACCGAATTGAATATGGCGGCTATAGACCAATGACGAGGAATGTTAATGCTGAACGTCTCAAGTACGGTTTTGCACGTTCGACTCTTACATTTTCTTGGGCGTATTATCAATGACTTGTTCTTTCATTGCAACTAGGAGTGTGAGTCAGACTAGCAACAGTGAAATAAGGTGGTTTCAGGCGTGTGTGATTGTGTTGCAGGCACCGCGCAGATCACTGGCCACGATCAAACGTCTCCACCGAACAGAACTTTTTTTTTTTGCTTCGGCAGTATCAGAGAGGGTTATTCAAACACCGACACCTCTCGTCTTTTGATTGCGCATCAAGTGAACGCTGGGTGATGCAGGATGTATGGCATGGCAGATTTAAAGAAAGCATTTCATCAATATCGCAAGCAAACATTTCTTTAACATTATAGCGATTGAAGGCTCATTTTTTGTAAAAGCCGCGGAAAGATTTAGATGGGGCTGCCTTGTATGTTTGGATCATTACGCAAGTGTAGTTCAGCATTGGAATGACGAAGCAGAAGGCATATTCTCACTAATGAGAGTACCTAAAGTTGGAGTTTTTGCACTTACGATGTCAGCTTGTTGTTGCTTTTGTATTCCAGAAAGCGTTGTATTGCACGGCCATATATGCTCAGTCTAATCGAAGCATTATTTCTTAGATGCATATAACTGTAGAGCAAGTTGCCCTGCGGAAAAATATGGCAAATCATTCCTTAGATAGAGAACAGTACAATTTTCAGGTTGGCAATTTTCGCCTGCTATATTATGTCTACCGAAAGAGTGCCAGCGTGGTAAAAAAAAATTGTGAAATTGTGACACGATCAACAATGAGAGACAAAGAAGTGTTTTGAGAAGCAGAGCATTGGCTGAGGCAAGGGTTGTTTGGCGGTCTTTTTTTGAGCAAAAAAAAGTGACTATCTTTCAGGGCACGGTGGACCAACCCGGGACCGTTGGTACCGCTTGCAAGCCTCTAATGGTAGGTAGATCACCTCTAATGGTAAATATATCAGACGGTAAAGATCCAATTATTTCGCTATGGTCGAAGGGTATATATAACGGGGTGGAAAAGGGGGAGACGACGCAACTGGTTTACATTTTTCTCTTCTTTTCTTCCTCTCTCTTTTTTCGCCTTTGCGTGCGACTACTCAAATGCTGTCTCGCGCTTTCATTTCCAAGGGTGCTGCTGCCACCATCATGGTGGGGCGTGCTTCTTCCAGGATAGCCCCCCGTCTGGCCGTCAGACAAGCCGCGGCTCGTCTTGCGCCTACCCATCGTTTATCCGCCGTTCGATCACAGCATACTTCCAAGCCTGTCAATGCTGCTGCTGCTCAGAGACTTGCTCCCCTCGATACCTTTCCTCGTCGCCACATTGGACCGGATGCCGATGAAACCCAGGCTATGCTAAAGCAGATTGGCGTCAAGGATATTGATGAACTGCTTTCAAAGGCGATTCCATCCACGATCCGATCCCCCAAGCCTTTGACCCTTGGTGAGGGTTTATCAGAAAGGGAGTTGTTGAAGCGACTCAAGGCGATCGCATCCAAGAACAAGGTGTATCGGTCTTATCTGGGTATGGGCTATACGGATACTGTTGTTCCCAATGTCATTCTGCGAAATGTCATGGAGAATCCAGCATGGTACACACAGGTTTGTTAAAGCTTCCTTCCCATCTAACTGGCAACAGACTGACCACTTTTGTTGTCGCAATAATAGTACACGCCTTATCAACCCGAAATATCTCAAGGACGACTTGAGTCGCTCCTAAACTTCCAAACGATGGTATCAGATATGACCGGTTTGCCGATCGCCAATGCTTCTCTTTTGGATGAAGGTACAGCTGCAGCGGAAGCTATGCTCATGTGCTGGCAAACCAGCCGACGAACCAAGAACGTCTTTGTCGTGGATGAAAACTGCCACCCACAAACGATTGCATGCCTCAAAACGCGTGCGGAACCCTTCAAAATCAACGTGGTCGTTGCGAACGTCTTTAGTTACAAGTTTGAAGAGCACGAAAAGGAACTTTGCGGCGTTTTGTTGCAGGTAAATAGTCTTTTTTTACTATTTTCGGTATGTTCCGGAAAGTTTAATCGAACGACATGTGGCAGTATCCGAACACGAGGGGTACCGTCTATGATTACAAAGCCCTTGCTTCCGCAGTTCATGCGGCGGGTGGTCAAGTGGCTGTCGCGACAGATCTGATGGCTCTGGCGATACTCAAGGCTCCTGGCGAGTTTGGTGCTGATATTGCCTTTGGTAACAGTCAGCGGTTCGGTGTCCCTCTTGGATTTGGTGGCCCGCATGCAGCTTTCTTTGCTTGCAAGGAAGAACAGAAACGCCGTATGCCTGGTCGTTTGGTGGGTGTCTCAAAGGACGCCCAAGGAAAGCCTGCATACCGTCTCGCATTGCAAACCCGTGAGCAACACATTCGACGTGAAAAGGCTACTAGCAACATTTGCACCGCTCAAGCTCTACTTGCCAACATGTCCGCCATGTATGCTGTCTATCACGGTCCAGAGGTATATACATCAAAGAAAAGAGAGAAAACTCGAATCTAACATCAAATCTATATAGGGCATTAAAGCAATTGCTCAGCGTATCCACGATATGACCAAAGTCCTTGCTCACGGTCTTCGTCAGGCTGGGTACACGATCGAAAATGAGAATGCGTTCTTTGACACCCTGTCCGTCAAAGTCGGCAGCGCATCGGCTATCCTCCAAAAGGCACTTGAAAAGAAGATCAACCTTCGTGCCCTTAATGCTCATACTGTGTCAGTGACCTTGGACGAAACCGTCACCCACGAGGATCTGTCCGACCTCTTTGCCATCTTTGAAAAGGAAGACACGCCTATCCGCCTCCAAGAAGCTATCAGGGTTCTCGACGAGAACACGAACGCGTTCCCTGCCCAACTGAAGCGTACCTCTGCTTTCTTGCAGCATCCCGTCTTCAACTCTCACCATTCCGAAACCGAGATGCTTCGTTATATCCATCAACTCCAGAGTCGTGACCTGTCCCTGGTCCACTCCATGATTCCTCTGGGTAGCTGCACCATGAAACTGAACGCGACGACTGAAATGGTTCCTGTGACATGGCCCGAGTTCACCAACATTCATCCATTCGCTCCCGTTGAGCAGACAGAAGGTTACAGGATCATGTTGGAGGAATTGGAAGATTATCTGGAGGAAATTACCGGGTTCGACGCCGTATCCTTGCAGCCCAACTCGGGTGCTCAAGGCGAATATGCCGGTCTGCGTACGATTGGTGCCTATCACGCTGCTCGTGGCGAATCCCAGCGCAACGTCTGCCTGATCCCTATCTCGGCGCACGGTACGAACCCGGCCTCGGCGGCCATGGCTGGCATGGATGTGGTGATTGTCAAGTGCGATAGCAAGGGTAACTTGGATATCGAAGACTTGAGGGCCAAGGCTGAGAAGCACAAGGACAAGTTAGCCGCCATCATGATCACGTATCCTTCGACTTTTGGTATCTTTGAACCTGGCGTGGTGGAAGCTTGCGAGATCGTGCACAAGTATGGTGGTCAAGTGTACATGGATGGTGCCAACCTGAATGCGCAGATTGGCTTGACGAAGCCTGCTGAAATCGGCGCTGATGTTTGCCATATGAATCTCCACAAGACGTTCTGTATCCCACATGGCGGCGGTGGCCCCGGTATGGGTCCTATTGCCTGCAAAAAGCATCTTGCGCCTTACTTGCCTGGTCATCCTGTCGTGACAACCGGTGGTCATAACGCCATTGGACCTGTCTCGGCCGCGCCCTATGGCTCTGCATCCATCCTCCCGATCTCCTGGTCTTATATCAAGATGATGGGCAGCCAAGGTTTGACCGAAGCGACCAAGGCTGCGTTGTTGAACGCCAACTACATGCTCAGTCGCCTTGCACCTCACTACGACATTGTCTATACCAACGAGAACGGCATGTGCGGCCACGAATTCATCGTCGATATCCGTCCATTCGTCAACCACGGTGTGGAAGCTATTGATGTCGCCAAGCGTCTTCAGGATTACGGTTTCCACAGCCCTACCATGTCTTTCCCTGTCACCAACACGCTCATGATTGAACCGACTGAATCCGAGTCCAAGGCCGAACTGGATCGCTTCTGCGATGCAATGATTGCTATTCGTCAGGAAATCCAAGACGTCATTGACGGCAAGATGCCCAAAGATAACAATGTGCTCAGCAATGCTCCTCACTCTCTGGAAGTCCTGATGGCCGACAACTGGGACAGACCCTACAGCCGTGAACTGGCTGCGTTCCCCATGCCTCACCTACGTACACGCAAATTCTGGCCGACCGTATCTCGAGTTGGTAAGTGATTACTGTTATAAAGAATGTCTTCTTCTTTGCTAACTTATTTCATAGATGATGCGTATGGCGACCGCAACCTCATGTGTACCTGCCCTTCTCCTGAAGAGTACTTGGCGTAAACCAACAAGACCTCATTAGATTCAACCCTTCCCTCAAATACTGTTTATATCTATGTAATATTGCCTCCATGTCGTTCTTGTACAAATCATGTAATAAACTTTCGCGCAATCTTTCATCATTTTGCGGGTTCAACCCTAAACATTGACCTGGAGTATCTCTGCACCGTCTTAGTGGTTTACGTTCAAAGCGGTGTGAAGGCCGCATTTCGAGCGGCGCAAATTGTTCCGTAACCCAGGGCTACTTTCCCTGAGAGCGTTTGGCACCGGATCCCGTCGGAATGGTGCGAAACAATACAGCAGGGAGGAGGTCGACCTTATTTAATGCTCGGCGACGATTCAGCGAATTACCATTGCGCGGCATTCAAATCAACATTAGTTCGGATCCCTTTCAACATCGAATCCCACCTCACCTCCAACGTGTATGGCAGGAAAGCCGGATCGTACGGTTCCTGGCAAGCTGGCGGTCACGGCTCATTAAGCGCTACCAGATATCGTCAACGTTGGAGTTGCTGAGCTTATTATGTTCAGTCATTGTGGCTTGCCTTTTGTTGCTGATGCACGTAGGCTTCTTTAGCGGAAAGAAGTATCAGGATTGGCAGTACGAGCACTATGGTGGAGGATTAGATCAAGTCGATCTGCTGGAGAAGCTGTATCCAGACGATGGACGCGGACTCACGACAGCTATTCTTTTATTTTCTCCAAGAGATCAATGGAGTATAGCGCAAGAAGCTAAAGAGACACTGACACCGATCATTGAACAACTCTGTCAGTACGACATGTTTGCGACCTTTCTTATCTGGAACAATAATCCGCTAGTGAACATGACGCCAGAGGTATAATGAGCTGGATGGGCCGGTTGCTTGGAAGGAGAAGACTGATTTCTTTGATAATAAGGCTGTAGAGGCCAAGAGGTGTTCTAGATCCAAGAAGATTGCAGTGCATAATTCAGCGAGCAACATGTATACTGTTGGCAGATATTTCGGATGTTTGCTGACCGAGACGCCCTATTGCTACTTTCAAGACCAAGCGGGCCAACGTCATTTACGTAGCTTATACGCCAACTTCTTGAGACATCCTCATTTGATTCATGGTGAGTCCCGGGATACGATTGCCCATGCTCAGGCACGCTGGCGTTGGTGCTTTTTCAATGATGGTAACGTAGAGCGCCAAGGTTTAATTCTTGCCAGGTCGATTAACACCAATTAGCTTTCAACTTGCATGCTTGCCATGCGCAAGTCGGTTATGGAACTCTGGTATCCAAAAGCAACGTGGAAAAGTTTATACAACTTTTGGAGCTTGATCCCATTGACGTGCGTTTTAGCGACATGTACTTTATGACTTATGCAAATCAACCTCCTTACCAGCTGGAAGGACCACCGGGCATCTTTCCAGATACAGAGGACCGCGAACAAAGAGTATTGCCTCACCCCAACTTGACGGACATAGAGCGACATCATGTAGTACGTTCTTGAGGGGAATGTGGTTTGCAGAACTGCTTCTAAAACTCTACACAGTATAATGGTATCATCTCTTTGTACCATCATTTGGAACGACAAACTGGTCTATTTCCGACAGAAGAGCGAAAGCCAGCTGCACATGAGCAAAGTGCAAGGTACGTCAAATTAGCTATGGTGTTCCTCTTATAGATATGCATATTGATGCGACCATTTAGGACATCCTGCTATAACGATCGGTGTTTGTTTCTGACAAACGTCGAGTCTTTTCCGGATCGTCGGATAATTGCATACAACCCCAATCTTGATTTGTACGATCTAGAAAGAGTACACGATCAATATTATGACACTGGAACACACTATATCAAGTATCCATACCATCATGCAGTAGACGGTAATGATCATACAGCATGGAAGTCTCGTCAACGTAAGTTTTTTTCAAGATGTTTTGCCTTACAAATCCCTAACCCGTTTTTGTAGATATCAAGGCGGGAGATTACATTGGCCTTGATTTACTAATGCCTATGCGGATTCCTTTAAGATACCGTCTGCTTGCTCGACAACCCTACGCTTTCCGTCAAACACTTCGTCTGCAAATGTCGTATAACAGTAAAGATTGGGTAACTACTACTAATACTATACTAGGAAGGATTCACGGTAATAACCATTTTTCCCTCGGACACAGATGACGATCCAGCCAGTCCCTTCAATACAGTGTGACGCAGTTGATGACAGTACTCTAGAAGTACCTTTGCTCGAGTGTCAGTTTACGGTCACGGAAACCGGTTACAGGTTTATACGCCTGGAAAGCACGCAGGACTTGAACGTCGGATACGAATTGTACGATTTCTCATTTGGTACGAGAGTAAAGCGCGATATCAATGGACAGTTACTGGACTTCAGCGTAGATGACAACGGTATACCATTGTTCAAAGACGACCCTATCCACATTTAATTCCACAGCCATCTCCCTTCAACAATACCCGCCATCCACAAGCATACACTTACACACAATGCATTATACAGTCGAAACACATCAGCTTGCAAATGCCAAAAAAGCTGTTTATTTAACTGCGAGATTTTCATAATGTAATGTATATTTACTAATGTCAACCGTAGACATATTTCACGTTTCATATATACCTTAAATCGGATTTGGGAAATATACAACTTTGCAATCATATGTACCGGGATATCCTCAGGTTGTTTTGTCCTTTGACGTATCATCATCATCGTTACTGTTGGATCGAGTGATGCCCAGCTTTTCAAGCAAATCACGACCGCGAGGCACAGGAAATGCTCGATGTTCCTCGAAATTTTCGGAACCCTGATACGGCAAAGTAGATGAACCACTACTTTTTACCGACGGAGATAGTGATTCTTCTTCATCAGGTGAGTAAAAGAATAACGGTGGATAAGAAGCTGAAGGAGAAAGTTCGGCTGAAGAGGGAGGCGAAGCGACTGGCTCGTAGACTGGGGAAGGAGATCGTGATCGTGATAACGCAGCAGGCTCTTGTTCTTGTTTAGTGGCGTTATTTCGTCTTTTAAGTTGTCGGTTTGTAAGCACAATGGGTCGTCGTGTTTTTGTGATGAGATCGTCCTCTAGATCGTCGTCGTCATCGTCTTGTTTATCCTTTGTTTCAGCTTTGCTGCTGGTAGAAGAGGAGGGGGAGGAGGAAGATGATGGCTGAGATATCTTTTGCTTCTTTTTAGGTCCGAGTTCTGGTGAGTCTTTGGTGGTGGTAGTGGATGTCGATGTTATGGCTTGCTCGATTTCATGTTGATCAGTATATACGCTGAATGTTGTTATTGGTACCTGTTGTTGATTACTTTGCTTAGTGTTTTTTTCAGTTATGGCCTGCTCGATTTCGTGTTGATCCGTGTATACTGTAAATGTTGTTGGTTCGCGTTGTTGATCAATTCGCTCGGTGTTTTTTGGAGTGTCACGCAGGGTGGGTTGTCGTTTAATAGGAAGGCCCATCGAATCTGTGTCTTCTGTAGCAAAAAATGGCGTGATATCACGGAGAGGTTGTCGTGGCCCAGGAATGCCCGATGTGCTTTGGTTTCGTTCTGCAATTGCTTTCAAATCTTGTTCTGTAACTGCATTTTCATCGTGACGCGAAGTTGTGTCATTTTCCTTTCCTGTTTTTGGCACTTTGTCGCGCGGGGCATTTTCGTCAAGCGGACTGCTACTCGGTTTGGGATTCTCTGACAGTTTCTTAAAGTAACGATCTATCGTGGCGTTGCCCGGTGGCGGACGCTGAGACTTCTTCTTTCGGCTCGCTGGCATATTGACGAGTTGGAGAGGAAGACAGCGCAGTTGCTCCGTCTTGAGTTTTTAAAGTCAGTTGTTGATCGCCTTCATGATATGGCAGAATACCAGAGTTGTTTCGTGTCTTTCACAACAACCGTTCCATCTTCTTTGAAGGGATATTGCGCAATACAGAGGTCTCTAATACTGCTACAGGATATCACCTCCACCCCAATTATATGGTAGCCTTCTGATGTCGTGTACCAAAGTTGTTTTCCTAAGAAGCTCTTTGAGGGCTGAGGTTGATGGGAAAGATACATTTGCGCCAGGGCGTCTGGATTGCGAATAAGCGTCAGCGTCGGAACGCTGCTTTGTAACTCCAGAGTGCCTGTCTAATGCCTGATCTTGGTGAAGGGAGTACGTAGATCCTCCTATGGCTGCCTCAGAGGTCCAAACCTGGCAATTTGGAATAATATGCCTCTGTCCATTACTGGATAACTGATCTCGCTGCTCATATCTGAAGATTTTGCAGTTGTTCGGCCATACGGCGCAAATTGATACGGAGCGTATCGAACAGGGCAGCGCGCAGTTGGTGCCACCATTAATGAGCCACCATTAAAGAATAAAAGCGGTTGGTATTGGTATGGATGCTTTAGGGACAGTCAGTTTTACGCGGTGTTACCAGACCGTTTTGGTGGCCTAGATACGCGGCATATAAGAACCGGATACATCAACAAGGTTAGATCCGGCACTGGAAGGCAGTTAACAGAAAACCAAACAATGTTTAACGATGCTTGAAGTACGGGAATCGGCTAAAGAATCAAGCGCCATCGAAATTCATGCAATCGAACCAGAAAAAACCCCGGGGATAACACATTTTTCGTTGGCTTCTTTCTTTATCCAATAACTAATAAATGGGCAACATCACTTCTCGGAAACGGAAAGAAAGGCCTAGCATTATACGTGATGATATTCCAGAAAATGAATATTCCAATACAACGGTACGTTCGTGCATTTGATATATATTGAGAGAGAAGGGCAAAAATGTGTATTGTATATTCCTCTTTAGACCACGTCTGTAAGCTCCATACTCGTCAACTCGAATGTCAATATACAGCCATCACCTGTTAACGTGTCACAATCCAACAATGCTCCAAACGTATCCTTCGATGAAGAGGACAACACGAACAAGCCCACGCCGTCTGATAATACGCTTGCGCCGTCGCAAGATCTCAGCCAGTTGACAGTGTCATCTCAAAATCAACTCACGGCGACATCGATGCGATCGATCGGAAGCAATCTTGACTTGGACGAATGCATAAATCGACTGTTGGAAGTTGGCATGAGCGGAAAAATAAGCAAGTCGGTCTGCTTTAGAAATTCCGAGATCGTTGCCATTTGTAAAGCAGCTCAAGAAGTATTCATGAGCCAGCCTGTATGTTCCGGGGGAATGGGTAATGAGGAATGTTACACAGCGCATTGACCATTTTTTCTTTAGTCCATGGTTGAACTGAACCCTCCTGTCAAGATCTTGGGTGACGTGCACGGCCAGTACCACGATTTGCTACGACTGTTTGAAATGGTATCATGACGCGAAATCCCCATCCAAGCGCACAGAAATATACTGACTGATGAAAAAAAGGGAGGCTTTCCACCTAATGCCAATTATCTTTTCCTTGGTGACTATGTGGATCGCGGAAAGCAGAGTCTCGAAACCATATTGCTGCTGTTTTGCTACAAGATCAAGTATCCCGAAAACTTCTTTTTGCTTCGAGGCAATCATGAATGTGCGAATGTGACGCGAGGTAAATGTCTTCAAGTGGTTTTTCTTTCCCACCCCGATCATGGTTAAGGTTGAAACTTTTAGCCAACTATTACTACTACTAGTTTATGGCTTTTATGACGAGTGCAAACGACGTACGAACGTTAAGATATGGAAGACTTTTGTGGACGTGTTTAACACGCTGCCGATTGCTGCGCTTGTGGCCGGTAAAATCTTTTGTGTGCATGGCGGGCTGAGCCCTTCACTCAACAGCTTGGACGATGTTCGAAACATCATGAGACCCACGGACGTACCGGACTATGGTTTACTGAACGATCTGCTTTGGTCAGACCCGTCAGAAACAACCGAGGACTGGGAAGATAGCGAACGAGGTGTGTCTTACTGCTTTGGCAAACGTATCGTAAATGATTTCCTCGCCAGATTCGACTTGGACCTAGTGTGCAGGGCGCATATGGTAATATCATCTCTCTCCCTCTGTGTAAATGCCTTAAAGTACTGATGCAATAATATACATAGGTGGTGGAAGATGGCTATGAATTTTTCAACGAACGCACTCTCGTAACAGTATTCTCAGCACCAAACTACTGTGGCGAGTTTGATAACTTTGGTGCGATCATGAGCATCAATGAAGAACTGCTGTGCAGCTTTGAGCTTTTGACGCCTACCGACCATCCTCCGGCTAAACTGGCTGCAGCACGTAAGGCTAGAGGACGTCGGCCTAGGTAAGACCATATGAAGACAATGTTCGTCGAGCTTTGTAACTCATCATTTTACATAGTCCACCTATGACCTCTTCGTCAGCACAAGAAGAAAACAGCTTATAGTTTTATGCAAAGAACAACCCTACGTACAGACCGTCACGAGCAATAAACAAATCGCAAATTGATCCATTGAATAACTTTAAAGGTCTTTCTCTTTCTTTAACCTTTTTCGTTGTGCGTATTGCAGAAAGCCATATAGATTTACAGCGCTTTCAGATACATTCAAAACTCCAGTCTAGTCATTTGTTGGTCTCCGGGGTAAGTCTCTCATGAACGCTGAGACTGCTTTGTGCAATCATCTTGGCGACTATGTAGAAGGGAGAACCTGTCCGAATGACACCGTTTCGTTTCCTATCAAAGCAAAGGATGATTCGACTGAAAATTTCACTAGATCGAAGATATATTTTGCTGCTGACAGAGAGTTATTATTTGCTTTGCGGTAGTATAAACAGGTAGGCGAAAAATGCAATTTGATGATGATGATGATGATTATGATTATGTACAGACAAAATGTAAAGCGAGGATGTCAGGATATACTATACAGTTGGGTTCCTTTGTTCACCTGGCTGTAGTGTCGAGAGAAGGACGCATTGAACGGTTATCCGTGCGAGTTCATTGTTGGGAGAAACACATATGCGTCTTGACTTGTTATTATAAACTGGAAACGACCGACTTCCTGCGATCCCCTCATTTACAGCGCCCAAGTTTACGCGAGCGTACGCAAGCACTTTACGACGTCGATTTGCGTACTCGACTGAAAAATTCACCCGAATCCTCGCTCCTCGTTTTCTGAGCCAGTCTTGTACGTCTCGCAGATCGCCTTGCAAGTACAAATAATTTGGCTCCTCACAGAGGGGCATCCATGTCTTTCGATTGACAACCGACGTAACCGTTTGTTTATCCAGGAAAGTATAGTCAAAAAACGCCATGACGATATCGTCCTCCTTGCCTGCTTCAAAGGACGGCAGGTACGCTGCTCCCGTAATCTGGAAAACTAGCGTAAAGTAGCTCGTCCCACGACCAATCTGTAATGGTCGCTTTCCGCCGGGATGGATAGCAGCGGACGCGATCGATGGAAAGGGAGAAGGCGGTGGAGACGTTGCGGTCGCGGCCAGTAACTGTCCACTGACGTTTCCTGCCGAGCGTATCTCGAATGCCAACTCTGAACTGCTACGATCCATGCTGGTAGTCGAACCAGTAATCTTTAACGGCTTCCGCATTGGCGTACCGATCGACTTGTTTTCGAGATTACCATTCTCTGCGTGCGGTATTTCCACGATAAAGAGACCGGCTCTTATCTGTGCATGGCCACGACTCAGCAGGTGCCATTCTCCTTTATCCACCACGTAGTCCTTGATTTGCGCCATGTTGGGCTTGCCATGCTTCATTAACACCAGTTTCGCCTCTGATACAGGTAACTGGACTTGACCTAGTCCATCTTTGCTGCCGTCAAGAGAAAGGCTAAGAACCTCGAGCGTAACTTGAGAATGATGTTGTCGCAATCGTTGTAGAAGTTTGGCCGACAAGAAATATACAAGAGTCGTCCGCCAACGTGGCGTTGCTGTACATGTGACAGGATGCGTGCATATTAATGTTTTGGGCGGTATGAGATCGTCAATGGGAGGAGGTAGATGCAAATCCAAGCGACTGTTGATGAAAAGGTCTCGATCTGCGTCTGAAAGAAAGCGTCTGCCTGTTATTTATTACGTTAACAAACTGCTTGGCTTTCTTCAAAATTGTGTGTGAGCGAGATGGAGATGCCCCACTTGCCATCCTCAATCGCAACTAACACTGCATATTGGCATGTTTTGGTGAGCAGTAATGACATGCGTTTAGCAAGCTTTTTTTTTCGTGCAAGAAAAGGGGAAAAGAAGAATGCAAATGGTTCGGTCCGACTCATTTTTCTTTTTATGCGGTCGATGGTTGCTGTTGTTTAAGTCCTTTCACGAGGATGCATCCAGGATTATCTACTTGCACCTGCCAACCTTCACGGTTCAATAGTTTCAAAGCCATAGGCATCAGTTTAGATTGACCATCTGCCGAGTGCTTTCCCACACCAGTGACAATCTTCAGAGGTTGTATACGACGTCGTGCTGATTGATTTATTAACAACCACGGTTCGGGCAGAGTGAAATATCAATATAGGGTTACCTGATTGTGTGATACTTCTCGACCACCACTGATTGACACCTTCTTTGATAAGGACTTGTGCTTCAGCTACAGTTAGTCCATGTAGATCCAACAAATGGTCGTCGTTCTGCTGAAGTCTGCCAAACAAGTTCAGGAATCGACCATGCAAATCATGCATTGCATTGTTGTATATTACCGCTGCTGCCGAACAAGCGCCCTTGCTGCCCTCATATTCCATTCTTTGGCTTGTGCATCGAGTTTCCAGGCCTAACAATGAAACTGGCTGAGTATCGTCCCATGCACCAAGCCTTGTAATGGTAACAGCAAACCTCTTGCGAATAATAAAATGGCACGCCTCCTTCGCCTGGTCCTTTGTTCTTTGCCCGTCGATACGCAGCTGCGGCTTTAACAAAGAGCTCGTTTCGTTGCATGATAAGTGACATGGCCATCGCACGACATTCAGCAGGATCATCCTCGGTGTAATTCTTCCTGTTGTCCAAGAGCAGATACTCTGGTACGACGGGCATATCATTTACGCCGCTGCCCGTGTTACTCGCCAATGCTAATAATTTCATTCTTTCGGCTAAATCTCTCTGCTGTTCTGCATAATGCAATGCAAAATTTATCCCTTCCTGCACCATTCTGTCCACTGTTTGTGGTCTGGCCTGTTGCCGCCTTTGCCACAGATCGTCAATGACGACGCCAGTCGCTATAGCATCAATATCGTCCGCTGTACGATCGACAAGGATTTCTGTCATCCGGGTCTTAATCTCTTCCAGGTTCTTTAGACTTTGCCAGTCCAGCACTTTGCTGACTTTATTCTCTTGATCCATCAAAGACTGTACAGCTGCAATGATATTGCCCCTGCATCGCTGCACATGGCTGAGGACCTTGAGCCGCGAAATCCGTGGAAACACCTTTTGTATCTCTTCAATCTGGCCGTCATATTGGTGCCAAAAATTCACGGGTACTGTTGCCAACTCAAACAACTCGTCTTCGTTTCCGTTTTCTAGTAGCGGTTTTACACCCGTTGGCAACTGACCCGATGTCCAGATCACCGGCTTCCTCCTCTTCTTCTTTTTCTTGGAAGACCGCTTCACGGTCTCCCCGGAACCTTCGTCGTCTTTTGAAGGACTGTCGTTGTCTTCAAGAAGGTATACGCTATTCAGCAAAATATCTGTCGCCTTTTCAAGGTCGTTGTCCTGCGAGCGCAATGTCTCTAGAAGTTCGGCTCTCCCGACGGTGGGAAAGCACATGTATAAGAATTCTAAACTGTCCACTTCCTCCTCCGTTGTCTGGCAGTCCGAAGAAGACTGTGTTTCTGAAAACCCGGACGTATCTGCGTTGCTACGCGAATCCTCGAGTTCCCGGTCAAGCACGCTATCGGCTTCCCGGGCTAGTTCCGCCAGGACCTTATATGACCGGGTATAGTCGAAAGAGTCATTCCAGATGGCTTCAATTAGTGACGCATCTAGAGGCGGGCAAAACGTCGCCTCAATAGGAGAGACTTTAGTATTGCAGCAGCCTTTTACTGATCTTTTGTTTCGTCAGATGGATACCTGCAATTCATCCTTTTTGAGCTGCCGGTCCTTTTCTATGACTTCTTTGTTTTTCGGTGATTTCTTGGTGGAGATTGCGGAATACTGGTTGTCCTGAAGTCTGCCCATGACTTTCCATCATTCAACCTGAAAAGAACAGAGATCCCAACAAGGAAATAATGCCCTTTTTCCTAAAATTTGGCTCATCAATTTTTTCCCGTTTGGTTATCTCAGCGACGGAATTGATCAAGTGGCGCAGATTGTTATCAAAACGAAAGTGTCCTTTCAAGCAAGTCGCTACCGCTGCCGATTAGTCTCTTATCTACGCGTCGTCGAGAGCGGCTTGTCCGATCAAAAGGAGACAGGAAGGGGCGTGTATGTATGCTGAAGGGCTTTGAAGACTTTCTGGCAGGAGCAATCCTGCCAGCTTGAGAGCTATGCATCCTTGCTGTGACAACTGCCGCTCGTACTTGCTGACATCTGTTTGTTGGGTACGAGTGGTCGCTGTTGCCTCTGCTATTCAGATACGTGTGCTTTCTACTAAGAATATCGAATTGTTTCCGGTTCATATGGTTCCAACCGACCAAGAACTGGAGGCTTCCGATGTGATACCACGTTTCTCTTCCATGCGATGCATCACAGGAACTGTCGTCTAGCTGCTGGCTTTTATGCTTGTATGAATGAGCACAACACATAGATAGTACAATTTCACGGCCAACAACGCGCACGTACAAAAACAAAGAATATGTATGCATACGTAAAGTACCATTGACTGTGAACACATTTCGACATATTTCACACTTTTCCATATCTTGTCTCAGGCTTTTCTCATCCTGTCTTCGCTTCGTGATTCGCACAATTGCAGCTTCCGCCTGTAAAAGAAAACAAACGTTA